>CAXIWQ010000352.1:0-44133 GCA_964036275.1 Litoditis marina | reverse complement strand
GAATCGTTTGTTCTGCTCAGATCAGCTAACTGTATTTCCAGAACAGAAAAGTCTCATTGACATCCGATCCACACTCGAGCAAAACCACTTTTCTGCCCTACTAGGGCAGAATGAGTGAACAAAATCTGTTTCCTCGTAGGATACGGAACGTTGTTCTCTCCGAACCATTTTGCTGCCCTACTAAGGCAGAATAGTTCGTTAACTGTTTTTCCAGAACAGGAAAGTCTCATCGACATCCGATCCACACTCGAGCAAAACCACTTTTCTGTCCTACTAGGCCAGAATGAGTGAACAAAATCTGTTTCCTCGTAGGATACGGAACGTTGTTCTCTCCGAACCATTTTGCTGCCCTACTAGGGCAGAATAGTTTGCTAACTGTTTTTCCAGAACAGGAAAGTCTCATCGACATCCGATCCACACTCGAGCAAAACCACTTTTCTGCCCTACTAGGGCAGAATAGTTTGTTCTGCTCAGATCAGCTAACTGTTTTTCCAGAACAGGAAAGTCTCATCGACATCCGATCCACACTCGAGCAAAACCACTTTTCTGTCCTACTAGGGCAGAATAGTTTGTTCTGCTCAGATCAGCTAAGTGTTTTTCCAGAACAGGAAAGTCTAATCGACATCCGATCCACACTCGAGCAAAACCACTTTTCTGCCCTACTGGGCCAGAATGAGTGAACAAAATCTTTGTTTTCATAGGAAACGGAACGAGGTTCTGTTCACACCACTTTTCTGCCCTACTAGGGCAGAATGAGTGAACAAAATCTGTTTCCTCGTAGGATACGGAACGTTGTTCTCTCCGAACCATTTTGCTGCCCTACTAGGGCAGAATAGTTTGTTCTGCTCAGATCAGCTAACTGTTTTTCCAGAACAAAAAAGTCTAATCGACATCCAATCCACACTCAAGCAAAACCACTTTTCTGCCCTACTAGGGCAGAATAGTTTGTTCTGCTCAGATCAGCTAACTGCTTTTCCAGAACAGGAAAGTATTATCGACATCCGATCCACACTCGAGCAAAACCACTTTTCTGTCCTACTAGGCCAGAATTAGTGAACAAAATCTGTTTCCTCGTAGGATAAGGAACGGTGTTCTCTCCGAATCATTTTGCTGCCCTACTAGGGCAGAATCTTTTGTTCTGCTCAGATCAGCTAACTGTTTTTCCAGAACAGGAAAGTCTCATTGACATCCGATCCACACTCGAGCAAAACCACTTTTCTGCCCTACTAGGGCAGAATGAGTGAACAAACTCTTTGTTTTTATAGGAAACGGAACGTTGTTCTCTCCGAACCATTTTGCTGCCCTACTAGGGCAGAATCGTTTGTTCTGCTCAGATCTGCTAACTGTTTTTCCAGAACAGGAAAGTCTCATTGACATCCGATCCACACTCGAGCAAAACCACTTTTCTGCCCTACTAGGGCAGAATGAGTGAACAAAATCTGTTTCCTCGTAGGATACGGAACGTTGTTCTCTCCGAACCATTTTGCTGTTCTACTAGGGCAGAATAGTTTGCTAACTGTTTTTCCAGAACAGGAAAGTCTCATCGACATCCGATCCACACTCGAGCAAAACCACTTTTCTGCCCTACTAGGGCAGAATAGTTTGTTCTGCTCAGATCAGCTAACTGTTTTTCCAGAACAAGAAAGTCTAATCGACATCCAATCCACACTCAAGCAAAACCACTTTTCTGCCCTACTAGGGCAGAATCGTTTGTTCTGCTCAGATCAGCTAACTGTATTTCCAGAACAGAAAAGTCTCATTGACATCCGATCCACACTCGAGCAAAACCACTTTTCTGCCCTACTAGGGCAGAATGAGTGAACAAAATCTGTTTCCTCGTAGGATACGGAACGTTGTTCTCTCCGAACCATTTTGCTGCCCTACTAAGGCAGAATAGTTCGTTAACTGTTTTTCCAGAACAGGAAAGTCTCATCGACATCCGATCCACACTCGAGCAAAACCACTTTTCTGTCCTACTAGGCCAGAATGAGTGAACAAAATCTGTTTCCTCGTAGGATACGGAACATTGTTCTCTCCGAACCATTTTGCTGCCCTACTAAGGCAGAATAGTTCGTTAACTGTTTTTCCAGAACAGGAAAGTCTCATCGACATCCGATCCACACTCGAGCAAAACCACTTTTCTGTCCTACTAGGCCAGAATGAGTGAACAAAATCTGTTTCCTCGGAGGATACGGAACGTTGTTCTCTCCGAACCATTTTGCTGCCCTACTAGGGCAGAATCGTTTGTTCTGCTCAGATGAGCTAACTGTTTTTCCAGAACAGGAAAGTCTCATTGACATCCGATCCACACTCGAGCAAAACCACTTTTCTGCCCTACTGGGCCAGAATGAGTGAACAAAATCTTTGTTTTCATAGGAAACGGAACGAGGTTCTGTTCACACCAGTTTCTGCCCTACTAGGGCAGAATCGTTTGTTCTGCTCAGATCAGCTAACTGTTTTTCCAGAACAGAAAAGTCTCATTGACATCCGATCCACACTCGAGCAAAACCATATTTCTGCCCTACTAGGGCAGAATGAGTGAACAAAATCTGTTTCCTCGTAGGATACGGAACGTTGTTCTCTCCGAACCATTTTGCTGCCCTACTAGGGCAGAATAGTTTGCTAACTGTTTTTCCAGAACAGGAAAGTCTCATCGACATCCGATCCACACTCGAGCAAAACCACTTTTCTGCCCTACTAGGGCAGAATAGTTTGTTCTGCTCAGATCAGCTAACTGTTTTTCCAGAACAAGAAAGTCTAATCGACATCCAATCCACACTCAAGCAAAACCACTTTTCTGCCCTACTAGGGCAGAATCGTTTGTTCTGCTCAGATCAGCTAACTGTTTTTCCAGAACAGAAAAGTCTCATTGACATCCGATCCACACTCGAGCAAAACCACTTTTCTGCCCTACTAGGGCAGAATGAGTGAACAAAATCTGTTTCCTCGTAGGATACGGAACATTGTTCTCTCCGAACCATTTTGCTGCCCTACTAAGGCAGAATAGTTCGTTAACTGCTTTTCCAGAACAGGAAAGTATTATCGACATCCGATCCACACTCGAGCAAAACCACTTTTCTGTCCTACTAGGCCAGAATTAGTGAACAAAATCTGTTTCCTCGTAGGATAAGGAACGTTGTTCTCTCCGAACCATTTTGCTGCCCTACTAGGGCAGAATCGTTTGTTCTGCTCAGATCAGCTAACTGTTTTTCCAGAACAGGAAAGTCTCATTGACATCCGATCCACACTCGAGCGAAACCACTTTTCTGCCCTACTAGGGCAGAATGAGTGAACAAAATCTGTTTCCTCGTAGGATACGGAACATTGTTCTCTCCGAACCATTTTGCTGCCCTACTAAGGCAGAATAGTTCGTTAACTGTTTTTCCAGAACAGGAAAGTCTCATCGACATCCGATCCACACTCGAGCAAAACCACTTTTCTGCCCTACTAGGGCAGAATGAGTGAACAAAATCTGTTTCCTCGTAGGATACGGAACGTTGTTCTCTCCGAACCATTTTGCTGTTCTACTAGGGCAGAATAGTTTGCTAACTGTTTTTCCAGAACAGGAAAGTCTCATCGACATCCGATCCACACTCGAGCAAAACCACTTTTCTGCCCTACTAGGGCAGAATAGTTTGTTCTGCTCAGATCAGCTAACTGTTTTTCCAGAACAAGAAAGTCTAATCGACATCCAATCCACACTCAAGCAAAACCACTTTTCTGCCCTACTAGGGCAGAATCGTTTGTTCTGCTCAGATCAGCTAACTGTATTTCCAGAACAGAAAAGTCTCATTGACATCCGATCCACACTCGAGCAAAACCACTTTTCTGCCCTACTAGGGCAGAATGAGTGAACAAAATCTGTTTCCTCGTAGGATACGGAACGTTGTTCTCTCCGAACCATTTTGCTGCCCTACTAAGGCAGAATAGTTCGTTAACTGTTTTTCCAGAACAGGAAAGTCTCATCGACATCCGATCCACACTCGAGCAAAACCACTTTTCTGTCCTACTAGGCCAGAATGAGTGAACAAAATCTGTTTCCTCGTAGGATACGGAACATTGTTCTCTCCGAACCATTTTGCTGCCCTACTAAGGCAGAATAGTTCGTTAACTGTTTTTCCAGAACAGGAAAGTCTCATCGACATCCGATCCACACTCGAGCAAAACCACTTTTCTGTCCTACTAGGCCAGAATGAGTGAACAAAATCTGTTTCCTCGGAGGATACGGAACGTTGTTCTCTCCGAACCATTTTGCTGCCCTACTAGGGCAGAATCGTTTGTTCTGCTCAGATGAGCTAACTGTTTTTCCAGAACAGGAAAGTCTCATTGACATCCGATCCACACTCGAGCAAAACCACTTTTCTGCCCTACTGGGCCAGAATGAGTGAACAAAATCTTTGTTTTCATAGGAAACGGAACGAGGTTCTGTTCACACCAGTTTCTGCCCTACTAGGGCAGAATCGTTTGTTCTGCTCAGATCAGCTAACTGTTTTTCCAGAACAGAAAAGTCTCATTGACATCCGATCCACACTCGAGCAAAACCATATTTCTGCCCTACTAGGGCAGAATGAGTGAACAAAATCTGTTTCCTCGTAGGATACGGAACGTTGTTCTCTCCGAACCATTTTGCTGCCCTACTAGGGCAGAATAGTTTGCTAACTGTTTTTCCAGAACAGGAAAGTCTCATCGACATCCGATCCACACTCGAGCAAAACCACTTTTCTGCCCTACTAGGGCAGAATAGTTTGTTCTGCTCAGATCAGCTAACTGTTTTTCCAGAACAAGAAAGTCTAATCGACATCCAATCCACACTCAAGCAAAACCACTTTTCTGCCCTACTAGGGCAGAATCGTTTGTTCTGCTCAGATCAGCTAACTGTTTTTCCAGAACAGAAAAGTCTCATTGACATCCGATCCACACTCGAGCAAAACCACTTTTCTGCCCTACTAGGGCAGAATGAGTGAACAAAATCTGTTTCCTCGTAGGATACGGAACATTGTTCTCTCCGAACCATTTTGCTGCCCTACTAAGGCAGAATAGTTCGTTAACTGCTTTTCCAGAACAGGAAAGTATTATCGACATCCGATCCACACTCGAGCAAAACCACTTTTCTGTCCTACTAGGCCAGAATTAGTGAACAAAATCTGTTTCCTCGTAGGATAAGGAACGTTGTTCTCTCCGAACCATTTTGCTGCCCTACTAGGGCAGAATCGTTTGTTCTGCTCAGATCAGCTAACTGTTTTTCCAGAACAGGAAAGTCTCATTGACATCCGATCCACACTCGAGCGAAACCACTTTTCTGCCCTACTAGGGCAGAATGAGTGAACAAAATCTGTTTCCTCGTAGGATACGGAACATTGTTCTCTCCGAACCATTTTGCTGCCCTACTAAGGCAGAATAGTTCGTTAACTGTTTTTCCAGAACAGGAAAGTCTCATCGACATCCGATCCACACTCGAGCAAAACCACTTTTCTGTCCTACTAGGCCAGAATGAGTGAACAAAATCTGTTTCCTCGTAGGATAAGGAACGTTGTTCTCTCCGAACCATTTTGCTGCCCTACTAGGGCAGAATCGTTTGTTCTGCTCAGATCAGCTAACTGTTTTTCCAGAACAGGAAAGTCTCATTGACATCCGATCCACACTCGAGCGAAACCACTTTTCTGCCCTACTAGGGCAGAATGAGTGGACAAAATCTGTTTCCTCGTAGGATACGGAACATTGTTCTCTCCGAACCATTTTGCTGCCCTACTAAGGCAGAATAGTTCGTTAACTGTTTTTCCAGAACAGGAAAGTCTCATCGACATCCGATCCACACTCGAGCAAAACCACTTTTCTGTCCTACTAGGCCAGAATGAGTGAACAAAATCTGTTTCCTCGTAGGATACGGAACGTTGTTCTCTCCGAACCATTTTGCTGCCCTACTAGGGCAGAATCGTTTGTTCTGCTCAGATCAGCTAACTGTTTTTCCAGAACAGGAAAGTCTCATTGACATCCGATCCACACTCGAGCAAAACCACTTTTCTGCCCTACTGGGCCAGAATGAGTGAACAAAATCTTTGTTTTCATAGGAAACGGAACGAGGTTCTGTTCACACCAGTTTCTTCCCTACTAGGGCAGAATCGTTTGTTCTGCTCAGATCAGCTAACTGTTTTTCCAGAACAGAAAAGTCTCATTGACATCCGATCCACACTCGAGCAAAACCACTTTTCTGTCCTACTAGGCCAGAATTAGTGAACAAAATCTGTTTCCTCGTAGGATAAGGAACGTTGTTCTCTCCGAACCATTTTGCTGCCCTACTAGGGCAGAATCGTTTGTTCTGCTCAGATCAGCTAACTGTTTTTCCAGAACAGGAAAGTCTCATTGACATCCGATCCACACTCGAGCGAAACCACTTTTCTGCCCTACTAGGGCAGAATGAGTGAACAAAATCTGTTTCCTCGTAGGATACGGAACATTGTTCTCTCCGAACCATTTTGCTGCCCTACTAAGGCAGAATAGTTCGTTAACTGTTTTTCCAGAACAGGAAAGTCTCATCGACATCCGATCCACACTCGAGCAAAACCACTTTTCTGTCCTACTAGGCCAGAATGAGTGAACAAAATCTGTTTCCTCGTAGGATACGGAACGTTGTTCTCTCCGAACCATTTTGCTGCCCTACTAGGGCAGAATCGTTTGTTCTGCTCAGATCAGCTAACTGTTTTTCCAGAACAGGAAAGTCTCATTGACATCCGATCCACACTCGAGCAAAACCACTTTTCTGCCCTACTGGGCCAGAATGAGTGAACAAAATCTTTGTTTTCATAGGAAACGGAACGAGGTTCTGTTCACACCAGTTTCTTCCCTACTAGGGCAGAATCGTTTGTTCTGCTCAGATCAGCTAACTGTTTTTCCAGAACAGAAAAGTCTCATTGACATCCGATCCACACTCGAGCAAAACCACTTTTCTGCCCTACTAGGGCAGAATGAGTGAACAAAATCTGTTTCCTCGTAGGATACGGAACGTTGTTCTCTCCGAACCATTTTGCTGCCCTACTAGGGCAAAATAGTTTGCTAACTGTTTTTCCAGAACAGGAAAGTCTCATCGACGTCCGATCCACACTCGAGCAAAACCACTTTTCTGCCCAACTAGGGCAGAATAGTTTATTCTGCTCAGATCAGCTAACTGTTTTTCCAGAACAGGAAAGTATCATCGACATCCGATCCACACTCGAGCAAAACCATTTTTCTGTCCTACTAGGCCAGAATGAGTGAACAAAATCGGTTTCCTCGTAGGATACGGAACGTTGTTCTCTCCAAACCATTTTGCTGCCCTACTAGGGCAGAATAGTTTGTTCTGCTCAGATCAGCTAAGTGTTTTTCCAGAACAGGAAAGTCTAATCGACATCCGATCCACACTCGAGCAAAACCACTTTTCTGCCCTACTGGGCCAGAATGAGTGAACAAAATCTTCGTTTTCATAGGAAACGGAACGAGGTTCTGTTCACACCACTTTTCTGCCCTACTAGGGCAGAATGAGTGAACAGAATCTGTTTCCTCGTAGGATACGGAACGTTGTTCTCTCCGAACCATTTTGCTGCCCTACTAGGGCAGAATAGTTTGTTCTGCTCAGATCAGCTAACTGTTTTTCCAGAACAAGAAAGTCTCATTGACATCCGATCCACACTCGAGCAAAACCACTTTTCTGCCCTACTAGGGCAGAATGAGTGAACAAACTCTTTGTTTTTATGAGAAACGGAACGTTGTTCTCTCCGAACCATTTTGCTGCCCTACTAGGGCAGAATCGTTTGTTCTGCTCAGATCAGCTAAGTGTTTTTCCAGAACAGGAAAGTCTAATCGACATCCGATCCACACTCGAGCAAAACCACTTTTCTGCCCTACTGGGCCAGAATGAGTGAACAAAATCTTCGTTTTCATAGAAAACGGAACGAGGTTCTGTTCACACCACTTTTCTGCCCTACTAGGGCAGAATGAGTGAACAAAATCTGTTTCCTCGTAGGATACGGAACGTTGTTCTCTCCGAACCATTTTGCTGCCCTACTAGGGCAGAATAGTTTGTTCTGCTCAGATCAGCTAACTGTTTTTCCAGAACAAGAAAGTCTAATCGACATCCAATCCACACTCAAGCAAAACCACTTTTCTGCCCTACTAGGGCAGAATAGTTTGTTCTGCTCAGATCAGCTAACTGCTTTTCCAGAACAGGAAAGTATTATCGACATCCGATCCACACTCGAGCAAAACCACTTTTCTGTCCTACTAGGCCAGAATTAGTGAACAAAATCTGTTTCCTCGTAGGATAAGGAACGTTGTTCTCTCCGAACCATTTTGCTGCCCTACTAGGGCAGAATCGTTTGTTCTGCTCAGATCAGCTAACTGTTTTTCCAGAACAGGAAAGTCTCATTGACATCCGATCCACACTCGAGCAAAACCACTTTTCTGCCCTACTAGGGCAGAATGAGTGAACAAACTCTTTGTTTTTATAGGAAACGGAACGTTGTTCTCTCCGAACCATTTTGCTGCCCTACTAGGGCAGAATCGTTTGTTCTGCTCAGATCAGCTAACTGTTTTTCCAGAACAGGAAAGTCTCATTGACATCCGATCCACACTCGAGCAAAACCACTTTTCTGCCCTACTAGGGCAGAATGAGTGAACAAAGTCTGTTTCCTCGTAGGATACGGAACGTTGTTCTCTCCGAACCATTTTGCTGCCCTACTAGGGCAGAATAGTTTGCTAACTGTTTTTCCAGAACAGGAAAGTCTCATCGACATCCGATCCACACTCGAGCAAAACCACTTTTCTGCCCTACTAGGGCAGAATAGTTTGTTCTGCTCAGATCAGCTAACTGTTTTTCCAGAACAAGAAAGTCTAATCGACATCCAATCCACACTCAAGCAAAACCACTTTTCTGCCCTACTAGGGCAGAATAGTTTGTTCTGCTCAGATCAGCTAACTGCTTTTCCAGAACAGGAAAGTATTATCGACATCCGATCCACACTCGAGCAAAACCACTTTTCTGTCCTACTAGGCCAGAATTAGTGAACAAAATCTGTTTCCTCGTAGGATAAGGAACGTTGTTCTCTCCGAACCATTTTGCTGCCCTACTAGGGCAGAATCGTTTGTTCTGCTCAGATCAGCTAACTGTTTTTCCAGAACAGGAAAGTCTCATTGACATCCGATCCACACTCGAGCGAAACCACTTTTCTGCCCTACTAGGGCAGAATGAGTGAACAAAATCTGTTTCCTCGTAGGATACGGAACGTTGTTCTCTCCGAACCATTTTGCTGCCCTACTAGGGCAGAATAGTTTGCTAACTGTTTTTTCAGAACAGGAAAGTCTCATCGACATCCGATCCACACTCGAGCAAAACCACTTTTCTGCCCTACTAGGGCAGAATAGTTTGTTCTGCTCAGATCAGCTAACTGTTTTTCCAGAACAGGAAAGTCTCATTGACATCCGATCCACACTCGAGCGAAACCACTTTTCTGCCCTACTAGGGCAGAATAAGTGAACAAAATCTGTTTCCTCGTAGGATACGGAACATTGTTCTCTCCGAACCATTTTGCTGCCCTACTAAGGCAGAATAGTTCGTTAACTGTTTTTCCAGAACAGGAAAGTCTCATCGACATCCGATCCACACTCGAGCAAAACCACTTTTCTGTCCTACTAGGCCAGAATGAGTGAACAAAATCTGTTTCCTCGTAGGATACGGAACGTTGTTCTCTCCGAACCATTTTGCTGCCCTACTAGGGCAGAATCGTTTGTTCTGCTCAGATCAGCTAACTGTTTTTCCAGAACAGGAAAGTCTCATTGACATCCGATCCACACTCGAGCAAAACCACTTTTCTGCCCTACTGGGCCAGAATGAGTGAACAAAATCTTTGTTTTCATAGGAAACGGAACGAGGTTCTGTTCACACCAGTTTCTTCCCTACTAGGGCAGAATCGTTTGTTCTGCTCAGATCAGCTAACTGTTTTTCCAGAACAGAAAAGTCTCATTGACATCCGATCCACACTCGAGCAAAACCACTTTTCTGCCCTACTAGGGCAGAATGAGTGAACAAAATCTGTTTCCTCGTAGGATACGGAACGTTGTTCTCTCCGAACCATTTTGCTGCCCTACTAGGGCAAAATAGTTTGCTAACTGTTTTTCCAGAACAGGAAAGTCTCATCGACGTCCGATCCACACTCGAGCAAAACCACTTTTCTGCCCAACTAGGGCAGAATAGTTTATTCTGCTCAGATCAGCTAACTGTTTTTCCAGAACAGGAAAGTATCATCGACATCCGATCCACACTCGAGCAAAACCATTTTTCTGTCCTACTAGGCCAGAATGAGTGAACAAAATCGGTTTCCTCGTAGGATACGGAACGTTGTTCTCTCCAAACCATTTTGCTGCCCTACTAGGGCAGAATAGTTTGTTCTGCTCAGATCAGCTAAGTGTTTTTCCAGAACAGGAAAGTCTAATCGACATCCGATCCACACTCGAGCAAAACCACTTTTCTGCCCTACTGGGCCAGAATGAGTGAACAAAATCTTCGTTTTCATAGGAAACGGAACGAGGTTCTGTTCACACCACTTTTCTGCCCTACTAGGGCAGAATGAGTGAACAGAATCTGTTTCCTCGTAGGATACGGAACGTTGTTCTCTCCGAACCATTTTGCTGCCCTACTAGGGCAGAATAGTTTGTTCTGCTCAGATCAGCTAACTGTTTTTCCAGAACAAGAAAGTCTCATTGACATCCGATCCACACTCGAGCAAAACCACTTTTCTGCCCTACTAGGGCAGAATGAGTGAACAAACTCTTTGTTTTTATGAGAAACGGAACGTTGTTCTCTCCGAACCATTTTGCTGCCCTACTAGGGCAGAATCGTTTGTTCTGCTCAGATCAGCTAAGTGTTTTTCCAGAACAGGAAAGTCTAATCGACATCCGATCCACACTCGAGCAAAACCACTTTTCTGCCCTACTGGGCCAGAATGAGTGAACAAAATCTTCGTTTTCATAGGAAACGGAACGAGGTTCTGTTCACACCACTTTTCTGCCCTACTAGGGCAGAATGAGTGAACAAAATCTGTTTCCTCGTAGGATACGGAACGTTGTTCTCTCCGAACCATTTTGCTGCCCTACTAGGGCAGAATAGTTTGTTCTGCTCAGATCAGCTAACTGTTTTTCCAGAACAAGAAAGTCTAATCGACATCCAATCCACACTCAAGCAAAACCACTTTTCTGCCCTACTAGGGCAGAATAGTTTGTTCTGCTCAGATCAGCTAACTGCTTTTCCAGAACAGGAAAGTATTATCGACATCCGATCCACACTCGAGCAAAACCACTTTTCTGTCCTACTAGGCCAGAATTAGTGAACAAAATCTGTTTCCTCGTAGGATAAGGAACGTTGTTCTCTCCGAACCATTTTGCTGCCCTACTAGGGCAGAATCGTTTGTTCTGCTCAGATCAGCTAACTGTTTTTCCAGAACAGGAAAGTCTCATTGACATCCGATCCACACTCGAGCAAAACCACTTTTCTGCCCTACTAGGGCAGAATGAGTGAACAAACTCTTTGTTTTCATAGGAAACGGAACGTTGTTCTCTCCGAACCATTTTGCTGCCCTACTAGGGCAGAATCGTTTGTTCTGCTCAGATCAGCTAACTGTTTTTCCAGAACAGGAAAGTCTCATTGACATCCGATCCACACTCGAGCAAAACCACTTTTCTGCCCTACTAGGGCAGAATGAGTGAACAAAATCTGTTTCCTCGTAGGATACGGAACGTTGTTCTCTCCGAACCATTTTGCTGCCCTACTAGGGCAGAATAGTTTGCTAACTGTTTTTCCAGAACAGGAAAGTCTCATCGACATCCGATCCACACTCGAGCAAAACCACTTTTCTGCCCTACTAGGGCAGAATAGTTTGTTCTGCTCAGATCAGCTAACTGTTTTTCCAGAACAAGAAAGTCTAATCGACATCCAATCCACACTCAAGCAAAACCACTTTTCTGCCCTACTAGGGCAGAATAGTTTGTTCTGCTCAGATCAGCTAACTGCTTTTCCAGAACAGGAAAGTATTATCGACATCCGATCCACACTCGAGCAAAACCACTTTTCTGTCCTACTAGGCCAGAATTAGTGAACAAAATCTGTTTCCTCGTAGGATAAGGAACGTTGTTCTCTCCGAACCATTTTGCTGCCCTACTAGGGCAGAATCGTTTGTTCTGCTCAGATCAGCTAACTGTTTTTCCAGAACAGGAAAGTCTCATTGACATCCGATCCACACTCGAGCAAAACCACTTTTCTGCCCTACTAGGGCAGAATGAGTGAACAAACTCTTTGTTTTTATAGGAAACGGAACGTTGTTCTCTCCGAACCATTTTGCTGCCTTACTAGGGCAGAATCGTTTGTTCTGCTCAGACCAGCTAACTGTTTTTCCAGAACAGGAAAGTCTCATTGACATCCGATCCACACTCGAGCGAAACCACTTTTCTGCCCTACTAGGGCAGAATGAGTGAACAAAATCTGTTTCCTCGTAGGATACGGAACGTTGTTCTCTCCGAACCATTTTGCTGCCCTACTAGGGCAGAATAGTTTGCTAACTGTTTTTCCAGAACAGGAAAGTCTCATCGACATCCGATCCACACTCGAGCAAAACCACTTTTCTGCCCTACTAGGGCAGAATAGTTTGTTCTGCTCAGATCAGCTAACTGTTTTTCCAGAACAGGAAAGTATCATCGACATCCGATCCACACTCGAGCAAAACCATTTTTCTGTCTAACTAGGCCAGAATGAGTGAACAAAATCGGTTTCCTCGTAGGATACGGAACGTTGTTCTCTCCAAACCATTTTGCTGCCCTACTAGGGCAGAACAGTTTGTTCTGCTCAGATCAGCTAAGTGTTTTTCCAGAACAGGAAAGTCTAATCGACATCCGATCCACACTCGAGCAAAACCACTTTTCTGCCCTACTAGGGCAGAATGAGTGAACAAAATCTTTGTTTTCATAGGAAACGGAACGAGGTTCTGTTCACACCAGTTTCTGCCCTACTAGGGCAGAATCGTTTGTTCTGCTCAGATCAGCTAACTGTTTTTCCAGAACAGGAAAGTCTCATTGACATCCGATCCACACTCGAGCAAAACCACTTTTCTGCCCTACTAGGGCAGAATGAGTGAACAAACTCTTTGTTTTTATAGGAAACGGAACGTTGTTCTCTCCGAACCATTTTGCTGCCCTACTAGGGCAGAATCGTTTGTTCTGCTCAGATCAGCTAACTGTTTTTCCAGAACAGGAAAGTCTCATTGACATCCGATCCACACTCGAGCAAAACCACTTTTCTGCCCTACTAGGGCAGAATGAGTGAACAAAATCTGTTTCCTCGTAGGATACGGAACGTTGTTCTCTCCGAACCATTTTGCTGCCCTACTAAGGCAGAATAGTTCGTTAACTGTTTTTCCAGAACAGGAAAGTCTCATCGACATCCGATCCACACTCGAGCAAAACCACTTTTCTGTCCTACTAGGCCAGAATGAGTGAACAAAATCTGTTTCCTCGTAGGATACGGAACGTTGTTCTCTCCGAACCATTTTGCTGCCCTACTAGGGCAGAATCGTTTGTTCTGCTCAGATCAGCTAACTGTTTTTCCAGAACAGGAAAGTCTCATTGACATCCGATCCACACTCGAGCAAAACCACTTTTCTGCCCTCCTAGGGCAGAATGAGTGAGCAAACTCTTTGTTTTCATAGGAAACGGAACGAGGTTCTGTTCACACCAGTTTCTGCCCTACTAGGGCAGAATCGTTTGTTCTGCTCAGATCAGCTAACTGTTTTTCCAGAACAGGAAAGTCTCATTGACATCCGATCCACACTCGAGCAAAACCACTTTTCTGCCCTACTAGGGCAGAATGAGTGAACAAAATCTGTTTCCTCGTAGGATACGGAACGTTGTTCTCTCCGAACCATTTTGCTGCCCTACTAGGGCAGAATAGTTTGCTAACTGTTTTTCCAGAACAGGAAAGTCTCATCGACATCCGATCCACACTCGAGCAAAACCACTTTTCTGCCCTACTAGGGCAGAATAGTTTGTTCTGCTCAGATCAGCTAACTGTTTTTCCAGAACAGGAAAGTATCATCGACATCCGATCCACACTCGAGCAAAACCATTTTTCTGTCCTACTAGGCCAGAATGAGTGAACAAAATCGGTTTCCTCGTAGGATACGGAACGTTGTTCTCTCCAAACCATTTTGCTGCCCTACTAGGGCAGAATAGTTTGTTCTGCTCAGATCAGCTAAGTGTTTTTCCAGAACAGGAAAGTCTAATCGACATCCGATCCACACTCGAGCAAAACCACTTTTCTGCCCTACTGGGCCAGAATGAGTGAACAAAATCTTTGTTTCCATAGAAAACGGAACGAGGTTCTGTTCACACCAGTTTCTGCCCTACTAGGGCAGAATCGTTTGTTCTGCTCAGATCAGCTAACTGTTTTTCCAGAACAGGAAAGTCTCATTGACATCCGATCCACACTCGAGCAAAACCACTTTTCTGCCCTACTGGGCCAGAATGAGTGAACAAAATCTTTGTTTTCATAGGAAACGGAACGAGGTTCTGTTCACACCAGTTTCTGCCCTACTAGGGCAGAATCGTTTGTTCTGCTCAGATCAGCTAACTGTTTTTCCAGAACAGAAAAGTCTCATTGACATCCGATCCACACTCGAGCAAAACCACTTTTCTGCCCTACTAGGGCAGAATGGGTGAACAAAATCTGTTTCCTCGTAGGATACGGAACGTTGTTCTCTCCGAACCATTCTGCTGCCCTACTAAGGCAGAATAGTTCGTTAACTGTTTTTCCAGAACAGGAAAGTCTCATCGACATCCGATCCACACTCGAGCAAAACCACTTTTCTGTCCTACTAGGCCAGAATGAGTGAACAAAATCTGTTTCCTCGTAGGATACGGAACGTTGTTCTCTCCGAACCATTTTGCTGCCCTACTAGGGCAGAATCGTTTGTTCTGCTCAGATCAGCTAACTGTTTTTCCAGAACAGGAAAGTCTCATTGACATCCGATCCACACTCGAGCAAAACCACTTTTCTGCCCTACTAGGGCAGAAATGAGTGAGCAAACTCTTTGTTTTCATAGGAAACGGAACGAAGTTCTGTTCAACACCAGTTTCTGCCCTACTAGGGCAGAATCGTTTGTTCTGCTCAGATCAGCTAACTGTTTTTCCAGAACAGGAAAGTCTCATTGACATCCGATCCACACTCGAGCAAAACCACTTTTCTGCCCTACTAGGCAGAATGAGTGAACAAAATCTGTTTCCTCGTAGGATACGGAACGTTGTTCTCTCCGAACCATTTTGCTGCCCTACTAGGGCAGAATAGTTTGCTAACTGTTTTTCCAGAACAGGAAAGTCTCATCGACATCCGATCCACACTCGAGCAAAACCACTTTTCTGCCCTACTAGGGCAGAATAGTTTGTTCTGCTCAGATCAGCTAACTGTTTTTCCAGAACAGGAAAGTATCATCGACATCCGATCCACACTCGAGCAAAACCATTTTTCTGTCCTACTAGGCCAGAATGAGTGAACAAAATCGGTTTCCTCGTAGGATACGGAACGTTGTTCTCTCCAAACCATTTTGCTGCCCTACTAGGGCAGAATAGTTTGTTCTGCTCAGATCAGCTAAGTGTTTTTCCAGAACAGGAAAGTCTAATCGACATCCGATCCACACTCGAGCAAAACCACTTTTCTGCCCTACTGGGCCAGAATGAGTGAACAAAATCTTTGTTTTCATAGGAAACGGAACGAGGTTCTGTTCACACCAGTTTCTGCCCTACTAGGGCAGAATCGTTTGTTCTGCTCAGATCAGCTAACTGTTTTTCCAGAACAGAAAGTCTCATTGACATCCGATCCACACTCGAGCAAAACCACCTTTCTGCCCTACTAGGGCAGAATGAGTGAACAAACTCTTTGTTTTTATAGGAAACGGAACGTTGTTCTCTCCGAACCATTTTGCTGCCCTACTAGGGCAGAATCGTTTGTTCTGCTCAGATCAGCTAACTGTTTTTCCAGAACAGGAAAGTCTCATTGACATCCGATCCACACTCGAGCGAAACCACTTTTCTGCCCTACTAGGGCAGAATGAGTGAACAAAATCTGTTTCCTCGTAGGATACGGAACGTTGTTCTCTCCGAGCCATTTTGCTGCCCTACTAGGGCAGAATAGTTTGCTAACTGTTTTTCCAGAACAGGAAAGTCTCATCGACATCCGATCCACACTCGAGCGAAACCACTTTTCTGCCCTACTAGGGCAGAATAGTTTGTTCTGCTCAGATCAGCTAACTGTTTCTCCAGAACAGGAAAGTATCATCGACATCCGATCCACACTCGAGCAAAACCATTTTTCTGTCCTACTAGGCCAGAATGAGTGAACAAAATCGGTTTCCTCGTAGGATACGGAACGTTGTTCTCTCCAAACCATTTTGCTGCCCTACTAGGGCAGAATAGTTTGCTAACTGTTTTTCCAGAACAGGAAAGTCTCATCGACATCCGATCCACACTCGAGCAAAACCACTTTTCTGCCCTACTAGGGCAGAATAGTTTGTTCTGCTCAGATCAGCTAACTGTTTTTCCAGAACAGGAAAGTATCATCGACATCCGATCCACACTCGAGCAAAACCATTTTTCTGTCCTACTAGGCCAGAATGAGTGAACAAAATCGGTTTCCTCGTAGGATACGGAACGTTGTTCTCTCCAAACCATTTTGCTGCCCTACTAGGGCAGAATAGTTTGTTCTGCTCAGATCAGCTAAGTGTTTTTCCAGAACAGGAAAGTCTAATCGACATCCGATCCACACTCGAGCAAAACCACTTTTCTGCCCTACTGGGCCAGAATGAGTGAACAAAATCTTTGTTTTCATAGGAAACGGAACGAGGTTCTGTTCACACCAGTTTCTGCCCTACTAGGGCAGAATCGTTTGTTCTGCTCAGATCAGCTAACTGTTTTTCCAGAACAGGAAAGTCTCATTGACATCCGATCCACACTCGAGCAAAACCACCTTTCTGCCCTACTAGGGCAGAATGAGTGAACAAACTCTTTGTTTTTATAGGAAACGGAACGTTGTTCTCTCCGAACCATTTTGCTGCCCTACTAGGGCAGAATCGTTTGTTCTGCTCAGATCAGCTAACTGTTTTTTCCAGAACAGGAAAGTCTCATTGACATCCGATCCACACTCGAGCGAAACCACTTTTCTGCCCTACTAGGGCAGAATGAGTGAACAAAATCTGTTTCCTCGTAGGATACGGAACGTTGTTCTCTCCGAGCCATTTGCTGCCCTACTAGGGCAGAATAGTTTGCTAACTGTTTTTCCAGAACAGGAAAGTCTCATCGACATCCGATCCACACTCGAGCGAAACCACTTTTCTGCCCTACTAGGGCAGAATAGTTTGTTCTGCTCAGATCAGCTAACTGTTTCTCCAGAACAGGAAAGTATCATCGACATCCGATCCACACTCGAGCAAAACCATTTTTCTGTCCAACTAGGCCAGAATGAGTGAACAAAATCGGTTTCCTCGTAGGATACGGAACGTTGTTCTCTCCAAACCATTTTGCTGCCCTACTAGGGCAGAACAGTTTGTTCTGCTCAGATCAGCTAAGTGTTTTTCCAGAACAGGAAAGTCTAATCGACATCCGATCCACACTCGAGCAAAACCACTTTTTCTGCCCTACTGGGCCAGAATGAGTGAACAAAATCTTTGTTTTCATAGGAAACGGAACGAGGTTCTGTTCACACCAGTTTCTGCCCTACTAGGGCAGAATCGTTTGTTCTGCTCAGATCAGCTAACTGTTTTTCCAGAACAGAAAAGTCTCATTGACATCCGATCCACACTCGAGCAAAACCACTTTTCTGCCCTACTAGGGCAGAATGAGTGAACAAAATCTGTTTCCTCGTAGGATACGGAACGTTGTTCTCTCCGAACCATTCTGCTGCCCTACTAAGGCAGAATAGTTCGTTAACTGTTTTTCCAGAACAGGAAAGTCTCATCGACATCCGATCCACACTCGAGCAAAACCACTTTTCTGTCCTACTAGGCCACAATGAGTGAACAAAATCTGTTTCCTCGTAGGATACGGAACGTTGTTCTCTCCGAACCATTTTGCTGCCCTACTAGGGCAGAATCGTTTGTTCTGCTCAGATCAGCTAACTGTTTTTCCAGAACAGGAAAGTCTCATTGACATCCGATCCACACTCGAGCAAAACCACTTTTCTGCCCTACTGGGCCAGAATGAGTGAACAAAATATTTGTTTTCATAGGAAACGGAACGAGGTTCTGTTCACACCAGTTTCTGCCCTACTAGGGCAGAATCGTTTGTTCTGCTCAGATCAGCTAACTGTTTTTTTCCAGAACAGAAAGTCTCATTGACATCCGATCCACACTCGAGCAAAACACTTTTCTGCCCTACTAGGGCAGAATGAGTGAACAAAATCTGTTTCCTCGTAGGATACGGAACGTTGTTCTCTCCGAACCATTTTGCTGCCCTACTAAGGCAGAATAGTTCGTTAACTGTTTTTCCAGAACAGGAAAGTCTCATCGACATCCGATCCACACTCGAGCAAAACCACTTTTCTGTCCTACTAGGCCAGAATGAGTGAACAAAATCTGTTTCCTCGTAGGATACGGAACGTTGTTCTCTCCGAACCATTTTGCTGCCCTACTAGGGCAGAATCGTTTGTTCTGCTCAGATCAGCTAACTGTTTTTCCAGAACAGGAAAGTCTCATTGACATCCGATCCACACTCGAGCAAAACCACTTTTCTGCCCTACTAGGGCAGAATGAGTGAACAAACTCTTTGTTTTCATAGGAAACGGAACGAGGTTCTGTTCACACCAGTTTCTGCCCTACTAGGGCAGAATCGTTTGTTCTGCTCAGATCAGCTAACTGTTTTTCCAGAACAGGAAAGTCTCATTGACATCCGATCCACACTCGAGCAAAACCACTTTTCTGCCCTACTAGGGCAGAATGAGTGAACAAAATCTGTTTCCTCGTAGGATACGGAACGTTGTTCTCTCCGAACCATTTTGCTGCCTACTAGGGCAGAATAGTTTGCTAACTGTTTTTCCAGAACAGGAAAGTCTCATCGACATCCGATCCACACTCGAGCAAAACCACTTTTCTGCCCTACTAGGGCAGAATAGTTTGTTCTGCTCAGATCAGCTAACTGTTTTTCCAGAACAGGAAAGTATCATCGACATCCGATCCACACTCGAGCAAAACCATTTTTCTGTCCTACTAGGCCAGAATGAGTGAACAAAATCGGTTTCCTCGTAGGATACGGAACGTTGTTCTCTCCAAACCATTTTGCTGCCCTACTAGGGCAGAATTAGTGAACAAAATCTGTTTCCTCGTAGGATACGGAACGTTGTTCTCTCCTGACCATTTTGCTGCCCTACTAGGGTACAGGTTTCAAGAAGGTTCTAAGACTCGATCATTTCCGATCTGAATTGTTCCGAATCGCGCAATTTTTGCAGGTTTTAAGAATGTTCTAAGACTCGATCATTTCCGATCTGAATTGTTCCAAATCGCGCAATTTTTGCAGGTTTTAAGAATGTTCTATGACTCAATCATTTCAGATCTGGATTATTCCAATCGCGCAATTTTTGCAGGTTTTAAGAATGTTCTAAGACTCGATGATTTCAGAGCTGAATTATTCCAATCGCGCAATTTTTGCAGGTTTTAAGAATGTTCTAAGACTCGATCATTTCCGATCTAAATTATTCCAATCGCGCAATTTTGCAGGTTTCAATAATGTTCTAAGACTCGATCATTTCCGATCTGAATTGTTCCAAATCGCGCAATTTTTGCAGGTTTTACGAATGTTCTAAGACTCGATCATTTCAGATCTGGATTATTCCAATCGCGCAATTTTTGCAGGTTTTAAGAATGTTCTGAGACTCGATCATTTCCGATCTGAATTATTTCAATTGCGATCATCTCAGATCTGAATTATTCCAATTGCGATCATCTCAGATCTGAATTATTCCAATCGCGCAATTTTTGCTGGTTTTAAGAATGTTCTAAGATTTTCGCAGGTTTAAGGAATGCTCTAAGACTCGATGATTTCAGATCTGAATTATTCCAATCGCGCAATTTTTGCAGGTTTTTCTAGAATGTTCTGAGACTCGATCATTTCAGATCTGGATTATTCCAATCGCGCAATTTTGCAGGTTTTAAGAATGTTCTAAGACTCGATCATTTCAGATCTGAGTTATTCCAATCGCGCAATTTTTGCATGTTTGAAGAATGTTCTAAGACTCGATCATTTTCGATCTGAATTGTTCAAAATCGCGCAATTTTGCAGGTTTTAAGAAGGTTCTAAGACTCGATCATTTCCGATCTAAATTGTTCCAAATCGCGCAATTTTTGCAGGTTTTCAGAATGTTTAAGAATGACTCGATCATTTCAGATCAGAGGCCGTATGCATGAAACATCCCGGGCCGGGTGGGGATGCTATCCCGAGCTATTTCCCAACCAATTCAGCTCGGGATAGCATCCCAACCCGGCCCGGGATGTTTCATGCATACGGCCTCTGAATTATTCCGATCGCGCAATTTTTGCAGGTTTTAAGAATGTTCTGAGACTCGATCATTTCCGATCTGAATTATTCCAATTGCGATCATCTCAGATCTGAATTATTCCAATCGCGCAATTTTTGCTGGTTTTAAGAATGTTCTAAGATTTTCGCAGGTTTAAGGAATGTTCTAAGACTCGATGATATCAGATCTGAATTATTCCAATCGCGCAATTTTTGCAGGTTTTTCTAGAATGTTCTGAGACTGTTCTGGAAAAATACTTAGCTGATCTGAGCAGAACAAACTATTCTGCCCTAGTAGGGCAGCAAAATGGTTTGGAGAAAACAACATTTTGTGTCCTACGAGACGAGAGTTTGTTCACTTATGCTGCCCTAGTAGGGCATAAAAGTGGTGTTGCTTAAGTGTCGATCGGATGTCGATTAGACTTTCCTGTTCTGTAAAACACTTAGTTGATCTGAGCAGAACAATCGATTCTGCCCTAGTAGGGCAGCAAAGTGGTTCGGAGGAAACAACATTTTGTGTCCTACGAGACAAGAGAGTTTGTTCACTTATTCTGCCCTAGTAGGGCAGAAAAGTGGTTTTGCTCGAGTGTGAATTGGATGTCGATTAGGCTTTCTGCTCTGAAAAAACACTTAGCTGATACGAGCAGAACGATTATTTGTGCCCTAGTAGGGCAACTCAAAACATGATTTAAATCACGTTTTTGATGTGATCGAAGAACCTAAAACATGATTCACGTTTTTCCCATGTGGGCGAGGAACCAAAACTTGATTTAAATCACGTTTTCCGATGTTTATACAATTATCCCTTAGATCCCAAATTATACATCCATCCCTTAGATCCCAAATTATGCATCTATCGCTTAGATCCCAAATTATACATCTATCGCTTAGTTCCCAAATTATTCATCTATCGCTTAAATCCCAAAATATACATCTATTCCTTAGATTCGAAATTATACATCTATCGCTTAGATCCCAAATTATACATCTATCCCTTAGATCCCAAATTATACAACTATCGCTTAGATCTCAAATTATACATATTTTCCTCAGATCCCAAATTATACGTATATCGCTTAGATCCCAAATTATACATCTATCGCTTAGATCCCAAATTATACATCTATCGCTTAGATCCCAAATTATACATCTATCCATTAGATCCCAAATTATACATCTATCGCTCAGATCCCAAATTATACATCTTTCCCTTAGATCCCAAATTATACATCTATCGCTTAGATCCCAAATTATACATCTATCGCTTAGATTCCATATTATACATCTATCCCTTAGATCCCAAATTATACATCTATCGCTCAGATCCCAAATTATACAATTATTCCTTAGATCCCAAATTATACATATTTCCCTTAGATCCCAAATTATACATCTATCCCTTAGATCTCAAATTATACATCTATCGCTTAGATCCCAAACTGTACATCAATCGCTTAGATCCCAAATTATACATATATCGCTTAGATCCCAAATTATACATCCATCCCTTAGATCCCAAGTTATGCATCTATCGCTTAGATCCCAAATTATACATCCATCCCTTAGATCCCAAATTATACATTTATCGCTTAGATCCCAAATTATACATCTATCGCTTAGATCCCAAATTATACATCTATCGCTTAGATCCCAAATTATACAATTATCCCTTAGATCCCAAATTATACATCTATCGCTTTGATCCCGAATTATACATATTTCCCTTAGGTCCCAAATTATACAATTATCCCTTAGATCCCAAATTATACATATATCGCTTAGATCCCAAACTATACATCTATCGCTTAGATCCCAAGTTATACATCTATCGCTTAGATCCCAAATTATACATCTATCCCTTAGATCCCAAATTATACATCTATCGCTTAGATCCCAAATTATACATCTATCGCTTAGATCCCAAATTATACATCTATCGCTTAGATCCCAAATTATACATCTATCCATTAGATCCCAAATTATACATCTATCGCTCAGATCCCAAATTATACATCTTTCCCTTAGATCCCAAATTATACATCTATCGCTTAGATCCCAAATTATACATCTATCGCTTAGATTCCATATTATACATCTATCCCTTAGATCCCGAATTATACATCTATCGCTCAGATCCCAAATTATACAATTATTCCTTAGATCCCAAAATTATACATATTTCCCTTAGATCCCAAATTATACATCTATCCCTTAGATCTCAAATTATCCATCTATCGCTTAGATCCCAAACTGTACATCAATCGCTTAGATCCCAAATTATACATATATCGCTTAGATCCCAAATTATACATCCATCCCTTAGATCCCAAGTTATGCATCTATCGCTTAGATCCCAACTTATACATCCATCCCTTAGATCCCAAATTATACAATTATCCCTTAGATCCCAAATTATACATCTATCGCTTTGATCCCGAATTATACATATTTCCCTTAGGTCCCAAATTATACAATTATCCCTTAGATCCCAAATATACATATATCGCTTAGATCCCAAACTATACATCTATCGCTTAGATCCCAAGTTATACATCTATCGCTTAGATCCCAAATTATACATCTATCCCTTAGATCCCAAATTATACATCTATCGCTTAGATCCCAAATTATACATCTATCGCTTAGATCCCAAATTATACATCTATCGCTTAGATCCCAAAATATACATCTATCTCTTAGATCCCAAATTATACATCTATCGGCTTAGATCCCAAATTATCGCGCGCAGCGCGAAGCGCTGTGCGAGATTTGTCTTTGGTCCGGCTAATGCGCGCTTCCGTTTTTTTAGTTTCTCCTCAAAAAGGCTGAAATTTGCAAAACGAAGTTTTTATTGATGTACTTGTTTTCTATAGCTAATTCCCTAACCGTGTTTCAAATTTGAGCGAAATCGGTCAAGTTTGAGCCAAGTTATGACCTCATGCGCTTCATCAAGAGCGCCAACTTCGTCGTGTGTGGGTGGGTGTGTGTGTGGGGTGGGTGGTGACAAGAAAAGTAAACCCAGTTTAAGGGTTTCTACTCAACCGATTCGTTGAAAATTGTGGAAGACATGTGATACCTACTCAAACACTCGCGGAGCAAAAAAAAATTAAGAAAAAATTGTTTTAATCAAAGTTATAGACATTTTTTGGAAAGTGTCTGCGTCTCTCCATTTAGCACGCTCTCTCACTCTCTCTGTCCGGTCGACAACTCAAACTGTATTGTAACTTAGAGTAACAATTACCGATTTGCTCGAAAATTGAAATATGATGCCATCGTGACTTTTATTTGAGTATGAAGTATTCTATTCCTGACGTCCTTCAGGATTCTGGAGACCAGATGACGTCATTTTGAAAAGTGCAAAGTTGACGTCACATATATTTTTAAACGATGGTAATATCTTAGAAAAGGTCAATTAACGGTGAAACTCAATCTGAGAGTGATGTATTCTGGGATTCTGGAGACCAGATGACGTCGATTTTGAAAAGTGCAAAGTTGACGTCACATATATTTTTAAACGATGGTAATACCTTAGAAAGGGTCAATTAACGGTGAAACTCAATCTGAGAGTGATGTATTCTGGGATTCTGGAGACCAGATGACGTCGATTTTGAAAAGTGCAAAGTTGACGTCACATATATTTTTAAACGATGGTAATATCTTAGAAAAGGTCAATTAACGGTGAAACTCAATCTGAGAGTGATGTATTCTGGGATTCTGGAGACCAGATGACGTCGATTTTGAAAAGTGCAAAGTTGACGTCACATATATTTTTAAACGATGGTAATATCTTAGAAAGGGTCAATTAACGGTGAAACTCAATCTGAGAGTGATGTATTCTGGGATTCTGTAGACCAGATGACGTCGATTTTGAAAAGTGCAAAGTTGACGTCACATATATTTTTGAACGATGGTAATATCTTAGAAAGGGTCAATTAACGGTGAAACTCAATCTGAGAGTGATTAATTCTGGGATTCTGGAGACCAGATGACGTCGATTTTGAAAAGTGCAAAGTTGACGTCACATATATTTTTAAACGATGGTAATATCTTAGAAAGGGTCAATTAACGGTGAAACTCAATCTGAGAGTGATTAATTCTGGGATTCTGGAGACCAGATGACGTCGATTTTGAAAAGTGCAAAGTTGACGTCACATATATTTTCAAATGTGAAAATATCTCCAAAAGGGTATATTAACGATGAAACTTTATCTAAATATGATTCATTCTGGAATTCAGGAGGCCAGATCCCAGATGACGTCAACTTGAAAAAAATTGACGTGAAATATGTTTTGAATGCTGAAAACTTCTTAAAATGGTCAATTCACGATGAAACTTCATTCAAACATGACGTATTCTGGGATTCTGAAGAGCAGATAAAGTAGGTTTCTAGAACTGCAATGTTGACGTCATATTTTTTTTCGAATGATGGTAATACTGGACAATTGGTTCATTAAGAAAACAATTTCATCTGCACCGCACAGATCAAATCACATACCTACGGCATGTATACAAAAAGCGAAAAATTCATGAAAAAGTGGGGGCCCAACGACTGCGAGATTTGTCTTCTGCTGTGCGCCCCTTAGACAACTGCTCTCAAATGGAGCCGCTACTGCTACAAAAACCGAAAAATACTAATATACTAAAGTATAACAGTTTACAAACATACAAAAGTCGTAATATATTTTCTCAAACCTGTAAACTAGAATCTACAAATCACAGATGTTAACTCAACGTAGTCAATTATAGAGTTCCTGGTTTTGTGCACAATGGTTGGTGTTTTTGATCATTACTTCAATTCTAGGTGCTATAACGTTCGGCATATTATTCAGCAGTTGTTATCTCTTTCGCAGCTGTGACTTGTAGATTCTAGTTTACAGGTTTGAGAAAATATATTACGACTTTTGTATGTTTGTAAACTGTTATACTTGAGTATATTAGTATTTTTCGGTTTTTGTAGCAGTAGCGGCTCCATTTGAGAGCAGTTGTCTAAGGGGCGCACAGCAGAAGACAAATCTCGCAGTCGTTGGGCCCCCACTTTTTCATGAATACATCTATCGCTTAGATCCCAAATTATACAATTATCTCTTAGATCCCAATATATACATATTTCCCTTAGATCCCAAATTATACATCTATTCCTTAGATCCCAAATTATACATCTATCGCTTAGATCCCAAACTGTACATCAATCGCTTAGATCTCAAATTATACATCTATCGCTTAGATCCCAAATTATACATCTATCCATTAGATCCCAAATTATACATCTATCACTCAGATCCCAAATTATACATCTTTCCCTTAGATCCCAAATTATACATCTATCCATTAGATCCCAAATTATACATCTATCACTCAGATCCCAAATTATACATCTTTCCCTTAGATCCCAAATTATACATCTATCGCTTAGATCCCAAATTATACATCTATCGCTCAGATTCCATATTATACATCTATACTTAGATCCCAAATTATACATCTATCGCTTAGATCCCAAATCATACATCTTTCCCTTCCATCCAAATCAGTCATTTCATGCGAGGAAATTCCCCCGCTCAGATCGAATCAGTCATTTTATGTGGGGAAATTTCCCCGCTCAGATCTAATCAGTCATTTCATGCGGAGAAATTTCCCCGCTCAGATCGAATCAGTCATTTTATGTGGGAAAATTTCCCCGCTCAGATCTAATCAGTCATTTTATGTGGGAAAATTTCCCCGCTCAGATCGAATCAGTCATTTTATGTGGGAAAATTTCCCCGCTCAGATCGAATCAGTCATTTTATTTGGGGAAATTCCCCGCTCAGATCTAATCAGTCATTTTATGCGGGGAAATTTCCCACTCCAAATCGAATCAGTCATTTTCTGTGCATAAAATGACTGATTAGATCTGAGCGGGGAAATTTCCCCACATACATCTACTGATACAATGAGATTGATCTTGAGCGGGGAAATTTCCCCACATAAAATGAATGATTCGATCTGAGCGGGGAAATTTCCCCGCATGAAATGACTGATTAGATCTGAGCGGGGAAATTTCCCCACATAAAATCTCCGCTGTCATAAATTATAACAAGAACCTTCTCTGTTATAAATTATCACAAGCATCAGTTCTTGCCTGTCATAAATTATCACAAGCATCAGTTCTTCGCTGTCATAAATTATAAAAAGAACCTTCTCTGTCATAAATTATCACAAGCATCCCCTTCTTTGCTGTCATAAATTATCACAAGCATCAGTTCTTCGCGGTCATAAATTCTGACAAGAACTTTCTCTGTCATAAATTATCACAAGCATCAGTTCTTCGCTGTCATTAATTATGACAAGAACCTTCTCTGTCATAAATTATCACAAGCATCAGTTCTTCGCTGTCATGCATTATGACCAGAACCTTCTCTGTCATAAATTATCACAAGCATCAGTTCTTCGCTGTCATAAATTATAACAAGAACCTTCTCTGTCATGATTTAAATCACGTTTTCCCATGTGATCGAAGAACCCGAAACATGATTTAAATCACGTTTTCCCATGTGATCGAAGGACTCAAAACATGATTTAAATCACGATTCCCATGTGATCGAAAGACCCATGATTTAAATCACGTTTTCCCATGTGATCGAAGAACCCAAAACATGATTCAAATCACGATTCCCATGTGATCGAAGAACCCGAAACATGATTTAAATCACGTTTTCCGATGTGATCGAAGTACTAAAAACATGATTTAAATCACAATTCCCATGTGATCGAAGGACCCGAAACATGATTTAAATCACGTTTTCCCATGTGATCGAAGTACTAAAAACATGATTTAAATCACGTTTTCCGATGTGATCGAAGGACTCGAAACATGATTTAAATCACGATTCCATAAAATCGAAGGACCCAAAACATGATTTAAATCACGATTCCCATGTGATCGAAGGACCCAAAACGTGATTTAAATCACGTTTTTCCATGTGATCGAAGTACTAAAAACATGATTTAAATCACGTTGCCCGATGTGATCGAAGAACCCGAAACATGATTTAAATCACGTTTTCCGATGTGATCGAAGGACCCGAAACATGATTTAAATCACGTTTTCCCATGTGATCGAAGGACCAAAAACATGATTTAAATCACGTTTTCCGATGTGATCGAAGGACCCGAAACATGATTTAAATCACGTTTTTCCATGTGATCGAAGAACACGAAACATGATCGTTTTCCCATGTGATCGAAGGACCCGAAACATTATTTAAATCACGTTTTCCCATGTGATCGAAGAACCCGAAACATGATTCAAATCACAATTCCCATGTGATCGAAGAACCCGAAACATGATTTAAATCACGTTTTCCGATGTGATCGAAGTACTAAAAACATGATGATTTAAATCACAATTCCCATGTGATCGAAGGACCCCGAAACATGATTTAAATCACGTTTTCCCATGTGATCGAAGTACTAAAACATGAATTTAAATCACGTTTTCCGATGTGATCGAAGGACTCGAAACATGATTTAAATCACAATTCCCATGTGATCGGAGGACCCGAAACATGATTTAAATCACGTTTCCCACGTGATCGAAGAACCCGAAACATTATTTAAATCACGTTTTCCCATGTGATCGAAGAACCCGAAACATGATTCAAATCACGATTCCCATGTGATCGAAGAACCCGAAACATGATTTAAATCACGTTTTCCGATGTGATCGAAGTACTAAAAACATGATTTAAATCACAATTCCCATGTGATCGAAGGACCCGAAACATGATTTAAATCACGTTTTCCCATGT
This sequence comes from Litoditis marina, assembly GCA_964036275.1. NCBI lineage: Eukaryota > Metazoa > Nematoda > Chromadorea > Rhabditida > Rhabditidae > Litoditis > Litoditis marina. Next base: position 15,781 of record CAXIWQ010000352.1, on the reverse strand, counting down.
GATCCGAAGTACTAAAAACATGATTTAAAATCACGTTTTCCGATGTGATCGAAGGACTCGAAACATGATTTAAATCACAATTCCCATGTGATCGGAGGACCCGAACATGATTTAAATCACGTTTTACCATACATCTATCACTCAGATCCCAAATTATACATCTTTCCCTTAGATCCCAATTATACATCTATCGCTTAGATCCCAAATTATACATCTATCGCTCAGATTCCATATTATACATCTATACTTAGATCCCAAATTATACATCTATCGCTTAGATCCCAAATCATACATCTTTCCCTTCCATCCAAATCAGTCATTTCATGCGAGGAAATTCCCCGCTCAGATCGAATCAGTCATTTTATGTGGGGAAATTTCCCCGCTCAGATCTAATCAGTCATTTCATGCGGAGAAATTTCCCCGCTCAGATCGAATCAGTCATTTTATGTGGGAAAATTTCCCCGCTCAGATCTAATCAGTCATTTTATGTGGGAAAATTTCCCCGCTCAGATCGAATCAGTCATTTTATGTGGAAAATTTCCCCGCTCAGATCGAATCAGTCATTTTATTTGGGGAAATTCCCCCGCTCAGATCTAATCAGTCATTTTATGCGGGGAAATTTCCCACTCCAAATCGAATCAGTCATTTTCTGTGCATAAAATGACTGATTAGATCTGAGCGGGGAAATTTCCCCACATACATCTACTGATACAATGAGATTGATCTTGAGCGGGGAAATTTCCCCACATAAAATGAATGATTCGATCTGAGCGGGGAAATTTCCCCGCATGAAATGACTGATTAGATCTGAGCGGGGAAATTTCCCCACATAAAATCTCCGCTGTCATAAATTATAACAAGAACCTTCTCTGTTTAAATTATCACAAGCATCAGTTCTTGCCTGTCATAAATTATCACAAGCATCAGTTCTTCGCTGTCATAAATTATAAAAGAACCTTCTCTGTCATAATTTATCACAAGCATCCCTTCTTTGCTGTCATAAATTATCACCAAGCATCAGTTCTTCGCGGTCATAAATTCTGACAAGAACTTTCTCTGTCATAAATTATCACAAGCATCAGTTCTTCGCTGTCATTAATTATGACAAGAACCTCTCTGTCATAAATTATCACAAGCATCAGTTCTTCGCTGTCATGCATTATGACCAGAACCTTCTCTGTCATAAATTATCACAAGCATCAGTTCTTCGCTGTCATAAATTATAACAAGAACCTTCTCTGTCATGATTTAAATCACGTTTTCCCATGTGATCGAAGGAACCCGAAACATGATTTAAATCACGTTTTCCCATGTGATCGAAGGACTCAAAACATGATTTAAATCACGATTCCCATGTGATCTGAAAGACCCATGATTTAAATCACGTTTTCCCATGTGATCGAAGAACCCAAAACTTGATTCAAATCACGATTCCCATGTGATCGAAGAACCCGAAACATGATTTAAATCACGTTTTCCGATGTGATCGAAGTACTAAAAACATGATTTAAATCACAATTCCCATGTGATCGAAGGACCCGAAACATGATTTAAATCACGTTTTCCCATGTGATCGAAGTACTAAAAACATGATTTAAATCACGTTTTCCGATGTGATCGAAGGACTCGAAACATGATTTAAATCACGATTCCATAAAATCGAAGGACCCAAAACATGATTTAAATCACGATTCCATGTGATCGAAGGACCCAAAACGTGATTTAAATCACGTTTTTCCATGTGATCGAAGTACTAAAAACACATGATTTAAATCACGTTGCCCGATGTGATCGAAGAACCCGAAACATGATTTAAATCACGTTTTCCGATGTGATCGAAGGACCCGAAACATGATTCAAATCACGTTTTCCCATGTGATCGAAGGACCCAAAACATGATTTAAATCACGTTTTCCGATGTGATCGAAGGACCCGAAACATGATTTAAATCACGTTTTTCCATGTGATCGAAGAACACGAAACATGATCGTTTTCCCATGTGATCGAAGGACCCGAAACATTATTTAAATCACGTTTTCCCATGTGATCGAAGAACCCGAAACATGATTCAAATCACAATTCCCATGTGATCTGAAGAACCGAAACATGATTTAATCACGTTTCCGATGTGATCGAAGTACTAAAAACATGATTTAAATCACAATTCCCATGTGATCGAAGGACCCGAAACATGATTTACATCACGTTTTCCCATGTGATCGAAGTACTAAAAACATGATTTAAATCACGTTTTCCGATGCTGATCGAAGGACTCGAAACATGATTTAAATCACAATTCCCATGTGATCGGAGGACCCGAAACATGATTTAATTCACGTTTTCCCATGTGATCGAAGAACCCGAAACATTATTTAAATCACGTTTTCCCATGTGATCGAAGAACCCGAAACATGATTCAAATCACGATTCCATGTGATCGAAGAACCCGAAACATGATTTAAATCACGTTTTCCGATGTGATCGAAGTACTAAAAACATGATTTAAATCACAATTCCCATGTGATCGAAGGACCCGAACATGATTTAAATCACGTTTTCCCATGTGATCGAAGTACTAAAAACATGATTTAAATCACGTTTTCCGATGTGATCGAAGGACTCGAAACATGATTTAAATCACAATTCCCATGTGATCGGAGGACCCGAAACATGATTTAAATCACGTTTTACCATGTGATCGAAGAACCCGAACATGATTTAAATCACGTTTCCGATGTGATCGAAGGACCCGAAACATGATTTGAATCACGTTTTCCCATGTGATCGAAGTACCCAAAACATGATTTAAATCACGTTTTCGATGTGATCGAAGGACCCGAAACATGATTTAAATCACGTTTTTCCATGTGATCGAAGAACACGAAACAAGATCGTTTTCCCATGTGATCGAAGGACCCGAAACATTATTTAAATCACGTTTTCCGATGTGATCGAAGAACCCGAAACATGATTTAAATCACGTTTTCCGATGTGATCGAAGGACCGAAACATGATTTAAATCACGTTTTCCCATGTGATCGAAGGACCCAAAACATGATTTAAATCACGTTTTCCGATGTGATCGAAGGACCCGAAACATGATTTAAATCACGTTTTTCCATGTGATCGAAGAACACGAACATGATCGTTTTCCCATGTGATCGAAGGACCCGAAACATTATTTAAATCACGTTTTCCCATGTGATCGAAGAACCCGAAACATGATTCAAATCACAATTCCCATGTGATCGAAGAACCCGAAACATGATTTAAATCACGTTTTCCGATGTGATCGAAGTACTAAAAACATGATTTAAATCACAATTCCCATGTGATCGAAGGACCCGAAACATGATTTAAATCACGTTTTCCCATGTGATCGAAGTACTAAAAACATGATTTACAATCACAATTCCCATGTGATCGAAGGACCCGAAACATGATTTAAATCACGTTTTTTCCATGTGATCGAAGTACTAAAAACATGATTAAAATCACGTTGCCCGATGTGATCGAAGAACCCGAACATGATTTAAATCACGTTTTCCGATGTGATCGAAGGACCCGAAACATGATTTAAATCACGTTTTCCCATGTGATCGAAGGACCCAAAACATGATTTAAATCACGTTTTCCGATGTGATCGAAGGACCCGAAACATGATTTAAATCACGTTTTTCCATGTGATCGAAGAACACGAAACATGATCGTTTTCCCATGTGATCGAAGGGACCCGAAACATTATTTAAATCACGTTTTCCCATGTGATCGAAGAACCCGAAACATGATTCAAATCACAATTCCCATGTGATCGAAGAACCCGAAACATGATTTAAATCACGTTTTCCGATGTGATCGAAGTACTAAAAACATGATTTAAATCACAATTCCCGTGTGATCGAAGGACCCGAAACATGATTTAAATCACGTTTTCCCATGTGATCGAAGTACTAAAAACATGATTTAAATCACGTTTTCCCGATGTGATCGAAGGACTCGAAACATGATTTAAATCACAATTCCCATGTGATCGGAGGACCCGAAACATGATTCAAATCACAATTCCCATGTGATCGAAGAACCCGAAACATGATTTAAATCACGTTTTCCGATGTGATCGAAGTACTAAAAACATGATTTAAATCACAATTCCCATGTGATCGAAGGACCCGAAACATGATTTAATCACGTTTTCCCATGTGATCGAAGTACTAAAAACATGATTTAAATCACAATTCCCATGTGATCGAAGGACCCGAAACATGATTTAAATCACGTTTTTCCATGTGATCGAAGTACTAAAAACATGATTAAAATCACGTTGCCCGATGTGATCGAAGAACCCGAAACATGATTTAAATCACGTTTTCCGATGTGATCGAAGGACCCGAAACATGATTTAAATCACGTTTTTCCCATGTGATCGAAGGACCCAAAACATGATCGTTTTCCCATGTGATCGAAGGACCCGAAACATTATTTAAATCACGTTTTCCCACGTGATCGAAGAACCCCGAAACATGATTCAAATCACGTTTTTCCATGTGATCGAAGAACACGAAACATGATCGTTTTCCCATGTGATCGAAGGACCCGAAACATTATTTAAATCACGTTTTTCCATGTGATCGAAGAACACGAAACATGATCGTTTTCCCATGTGATCGAAGGACCCGAAACATTATTTAAATCACGCTTTCCCCATGTGATCGAAGAACCCGAAACATGATTTAAATCACGTTTTCCCGATGTGATCGAAGTACTAAAAACATGATTTAAATCACAATTCCGTGTGATCGAAGGACCCGAAACATGATTTAAATCACGTTTTCCCATGTGATCGAAGTACTAAAAACATGATTTAAATCACGTTTTCCGATGTGATCGAAGGACTCGAAACATGATTTAAATCACAATTCCCATGTGATCGGAGGACCCGAAACATGATTTAAATCACGTTTACCCATGTGATCGAAGAACCCGAAACATTATTTAAATCACGTTTTCCCATGTGATCGAAGAACCCGAAACATGATTCAAATCACGATTCCCATGTGATCGAAGAACCCGAAACATGATTTAAATCACGTTTTCCGATGTGATCGAAGTACTAAAAACATGATTTAAATCACAATTCCCATGTGATCGAAGGACCCGAAACATGATTTAAATCACGTTTTCCCATGGTGATCGAAGTACTAAAAACATGATTTAAATCACGTTTTCCGATGTGATCGAAGGACTCGAAACATGATTTAAATCACAATTCCCATGTGATCGGAGGACCCGAAACATGATTTAAATCACGTTTTACCATGTGATCGAAGAACCCGAAACATGATTTAAATCACGTTTTCCGATGTGATCGAAGGACCCGAAACATGATTTAAATCACGTTTTCCATGTGATCGAAGGACCCAAAACATGATTTAAATCACGTTTTCCGATGTGATCGAAGGACCCGAAACATGATTTAAATCACGTTTTCCATGTGATCGAAGAACACGAAACATGATCGTTTTCCATGTGATCGAAGGACCCGAAACATTATTTAAATCACGTTTTCCCGATGTGATCGAAGAACCCGAAACATGATTTAAATCACGTTTTCCGATGTGATCGAAGAACACGAAACATGATCGTTTTTCCCATGTGATCGAAGGACCCGAAACATTATTTAAATCACGTTTTCCCATGTGATCGAAGGACCCGGAAACATGATTTAAATCACGTTTTTCATGTGATCGAAGAACACGAACATGATCGTTTTCCCATGTGATCGAAGGACCCGAAACATTATTTAAATCACGTTTTCCCATGTGATCGAAGGACCCGAAACATGATTAAATCACGTTTTCCGATGTGATCGAAGAACACGAAACATGATCGTTTTCCCATGTGATCGAAGGACCCGAAACATTATTTAAATCACGTTTTTCCATGTGATCGAAGAACACGAAACATGATCGTTTTCCCATGTGATCGAAGGACCGAAACATTATTTAAATCACGTTTATCCCATGTGATCGAAGAACCCGAAACATGATTCAAATCACAATTCCATGTGATCGAAGAACCCGAAACATGATTTAAATCACGTTTTCCGATGGGATCGAAGTACTAAAAACATGATTTAAATCACAATTCCCATGTGATCGAAGGACCCGAAACATGATTTAAATCACGTTTTCCCATGTGATCGAAGGACCCAAAACATGATTTAAATCACGTTTTCCGATGTGATCGAAGACCCGAAACATGATTTAAATCACGTTTTTCCATGTGATCGAAGAACACGAAACATGATCGTTTTCCCCATGTGATCGAAGGACCCGAAACATTATTTAAATCACGTTTCCCATGTGATCGAAGAACCCGAAACATGATTCAAATCACAATTCCCATGTGATCGAAGAACCCGAAACATGATTTAAATCACGTTTTCCGATGTGATCGAAGTACTAAAAACATGATTTAAATCACAATTCCCATGTGATCGAAGGACCCGAAACATGATTTAAATCACGTTTTCCCATGTGATCGAAGTACTAAAAACATGATTTAAATCACAATTCCCATGTGATCGAAGGACCCGAAACATGATTTAAATCACGTTTTTCCATGTGATCGAAGTACTAAAACATGATTTAAATCACGTTGCCCGATGTGATCGAAGAACCCGAAACATGATTTAAATCACGTTTTCCGATGTGATCGAAGGACCGAAACATGATTTAAATCACGTTTTCCCATGTGATCGAAGGACCCAAAACATGATTTAAATCACGTTTTCCGATGTGATCGAAGGACCCGAAACATGATTTAATCACGTTTTCCATGTGATCGAAGAACACGAACATGATCGTTTTCCCATGTGATCGAAGGACCCGAAACATATTTAAATCACGTTTTTCCCATGTGATCGAAGAACCCGAAACATGATTCAAATCACAATTCCATGTGATCGAAGAACCCGAAACATGATTTAAATCACGTTTTCCGATGTGATCGAAGTACTAAAAACATGATTTAAATCACAATTCCCATGTGATCGAAGGACCCCGAAACATGATTTAAATCACGTTTTCCCATGTGATCGAAGTTACTAAAAACATGATTTAAATCACGTTTTCCGATGTGATCGAAGGACTCGAAACATGATTTAAATCACAATTCCCATGTGATCGGAGGACCCGAAACATGATTTAAATCCGTTTTCCCCATGTGATCGAAGAACCCGAAACATTATTTAAATCACGTTTTCCCATGTGATCGAAGAACCCGAAACATGATTCAAATCACGATTCCCATGTGATCGAAGAACCCGAAACATGATTTAAATCACGTTTCCGATGTGATCGAAGTACTAAAAACATGATTTAAATCACAATTCCCATGTGATCGAAGGACCCGAAACATGATTTAAATCACGTTTTCCCATGTGATCGAAGTACTAAAAACATGATTTAAATCACGTTTTCCGATGTGATCGAGGACTCGAAACATGATTTAAATCACAATTCCCATGTGATCGGAGGACCCGAAACATGATTTAAATCAACGTTTTACCATGTGATCGAAGAACCCGAAACATGATTTAAATCACGTTTTCCGATGTGATCGAAGGACCCGAAACATGATTTAAATCACGTTTTCCCATGTGATCGAAGGACCCAAAACATGATTTGAATCACGTTTTCCGATGTGATCGAAGGACCCGAAACATGATTTAAATCACGTTTTTCCATGTGATCGAAGAACACGAAACATGATCGTTTTCCCATGTGATCGAAGGACCCGAAACATTATTTAAATCACGTTTTCCGATGTGATCGAAGAACCCGAAACATGATTTAAATCACGTTTTCCGATGTGATCGAAGGACCCGAAACATGATTTAAATCACGTTTTCCCATGTGATCGAAGGACCAAAACATGATTTAAATCACGTTTTCCGATGTGATCGAAGGACCCGAAACATGATTTAAATCACGTTTTTCCATGTGATCGAAGAACACGAAACATGATCGTTTTCCCATGTGATCGAAGGACCCGAAACATTATTTAAATCACGTTTTCCCATGTGATCGAAGAACCCGAAACATGATTCAAATCACAATTCCCATGTGATCGAAGAACCCGAAACATGATTTAAATCACGTTTTCCGATGTGATCGAAGTACTAAAAACATGATTTAAATCACAATTCCCATGTGATCGAAGGACCCGAAACATGATTTAAATCACGTTTTCCCATGTGATCGAAGTACTAAAAACATGATTTAAATCACGTTTTCCGATGTGATCGAAGGACTCGAAACATGATTTAAATCACAATTCCCATGTGATCGGAGGACCCGAAACATGATTTAAATCACGTTTTCCCATGTGATCGAAGAACCCGAAACATGATTCAAATCACAATTCCCATGTGATCGAAGAACCCGAAACATGATTTAAATCACGTTTTCCGATGTGATCGAAGTACTAGAAACATGATTTAAATCACAATTCCATGTGATCGAAGGACCCGAAACATGATTTAAATCACGTTTTCCCATGTGATCGAAGTACTAAAAACATGATTTAAATCACGTTTTCCGATGTGATCGAAGGACTCGAAACCATGATTTAAATCACAATTCCCTGTGATCGGAGGACCCGAAACATGATTAAAATCACGTTTTCCCATGTGATCGAAGTACTAAAAACATGATTTAAATCACGTTTTCCGATGTGATCGAAGGACTCGAAACATGATTTAAATCACAATTCCCATGTGATCGGAGGACCCGAAACATGATTTAAATCACGTTTTCCCATGTGATCGAAGAACCCCGAAACATGATTCAAATCACAATTCCCATGTGATCGAAGAACCGAAACATGATTTAAATCACGTTTTCCCCATGTGATCGAAGTACTAAAAACATGATTTAAATCACGTTTTCCGATGTGATCGAAGGACTCGAAACTGATTTAAATCACAATTCCCATGTGATCGGAGGACCCGAAACATGATTTAAATCACGTTTTCCCATGTGATCGAAGAACCCGAAACATGATTCAAATCACAATTCCCATGTGATCGAAGAACCCGAAACATGATTTAAATCACGTTTTCCGATGTGATCGAAGTACTAAAAACATGATTTAAATCACAATTCCCATGTGATCGAAGGACCCGAAACATGATTTAAATCACGTTTTCCCATGTGATCGAAGTACTAAAAACATGATTTAAATCACGTTTTCCGATGTGATCGAAGGACTCGAAACATGATTTAAATCACAATTCCCTGTGATCGGAGGACCCGAAACATGATTAAAATCACGTTTTCCCATGTGATCGAAGTACTAAAAACATGATTTAAATCACGTTTTCCGATGTGATCGAAGGACTCGAAACATGATTTAAATCACAATTCCCATGTGATCGGATGACCCGAAACATGATTTAAATCACGTTTTCCCATGTGATCGAAGAACCCGAAACATGATTCAAATCACAATTCCCATGTGATCGAAGAACCCGAACATGATTTAAATCACGTTTTCCGATGTGATCGAAGTACTAAAAACATGATTTAAATCACAATTCCCATGTGATCGAAGGACCCGAAACATGATTTAAATCACGTTTTCCCATGTGATCGAAGTACTAAAAACATGATTTAAATCACGTTTTCCGATGTGATCGAAGGACTCGAAACATGATTTAAATCACAATTCCCATGTGATCGGAGGACCCGAAACATGATTTAATCACGTTTTCCCATGTGATCGAAGAACCCGAAACATGATTCAAATCACATTCCATGTGATCGAAGAACCCGAAACATGATTTAAATCACGTTTTCCGATGTGATCGAAGTACTAAAAACATGATTTAAATCACAATTCCCATGTGATCGAAGGACCCGAAACATGATTTAAATCACGTTTCCGATGTGATCGAAGGACCCGAAACATGATTTAAATCACGTTTTCCCATGTGATCGAAGGACCCAAAACATGATTTAAATCACGTTTTCCGATGTGATCGAAGGACCCGAAACATGATTTAAATCACGTTTTTCCATGTGATCGAAGAACACGAAACATGATTTAAATCACGTTTTCCGATGTGATCGAAGGACCCGAAACATGATTTAAATCACGTTTTTCCATGTGATCGAAGAACACGAAACATGATCGTTTTCCCATGTGATCGAAGGACCCGAAACATTATTTAAATCACGTTTTCCGATGTGATCGAAGAACCCGAAACATGATTTAAATCACGTTTTCCGATGTGATCGAAGGACCCGAAACATGATTTAAATCACGTTTTCCCATGTGATCGAAGGACCCAAACATGATTTAAATCACGTTTCCCGATGTGATCGAAGGACCCGAACATGATTTAAATCACGTTTTTCCATGTGATCGAAGAACACGAAACATGATCGTTTTCCCATGTGATCGAAGGACCCGAAACATTATTTAAATCACGTTTTCCCATGTGATCGAAGAACCCGAAACATGATTCAAATCACAATTCCCATGTGATCGAAGAACCCGAAACATGATTTAAATCACGTTTTCCGATGTGATCGAAGTACTAAAAACATGATTTAAATCACAATTCCCATGTGATCGAAGGACCCGAAACATGATTTAAATCACGTTTTCCATGTGATCGAAGTACTAAAAACATGATTTAAATCACGTTTTCCGATGTGATCGAAGGACTCGAAACATGATTTAAATCACAATTCCCATGTGATCGGAGGACCCTAAACATGATTTAAATCACATTTTCCCATGTGATCGAAGAACCCGAAACATGATTCAAATCACAATTCCCATGTGATCGAAGAACCCGAAACATGATTTAAATCACGTTTTCCGATGTGATCGAAGTACTAAAAACATGATTTAAATCACAATTCCCATGTGATCGAAGGACCCGAAACATTATTTAAATCACGTTTTCCCATGTGATCGAAGTACTAAAAACATGATTTAAATCACGTTTCCGATGTGATCGAAGTACTAAAAACATGATTTAAATCACAATTCCCATGTGATCGAAGGACCCGAAACATGATTTAAATCACGTTTTCCCATGTGATCGAAGTACTAAAAACATGATTTAAATCACGTTTTTCCGATGTGATCGAAGGATTCGAAACATGATTTAAATCACAATTCCATGTGATCGGAGGACCCGAAACATGATTTAAGTCACGTTTTCCCATGTGATCGAAGAACCCGAAACATGATTCAAATCACAATTCCCATGTGATCGAAGGACCCAAAACATGATTTAAATCACGTTTTCCGATGTGATCGAAGTACTAAAAACATGATTTAAATCACAATTCCATGTGATCGAAGGACCCGAAACATGATTTAAATCACAATTCCCATGTGATCGAAGAACCCGAACATGATTCAAATCACCAATTCCCATGTGATCGAAGAACCCGAAACATGATTCAAATCACAATTCCCATGTGATCGAAGAACCCGAAACATGATTTAAATCACGTTTTCCGATGTGATCGAAGTACTAAAAACATGATTTAAATCACAATTCCCATGTGATCGAAGGATCCGAAACATGATTTAAATCACGTTTTCCCATGTGATCGAAGTACTAAAAACATGATTTAAATCACGTTTTCCGATGTGATCGAAGGACTCGAAACATGATTTAAATCACAATTCCCATGTGATTGGAGGACCCGAAACATGATTTAAATCACGTTTTCCCATGTGATCGAAGTACTAAAAACATGATTTAAATCACGTTTTCCGATGTGATCGAAGGACTCGAAACATGATTTAAATCACAATTCCCATGTGATCGGAGGACCCGAAACATGATTTAAATCACGTTTTCCCATGTGATCGAAGAACCCGAAACATGATTCAAATCACAATTCCCATGTGCTCGAAGAACCCGAAACATGATTTAAATCACGTTTTCCGATGTGATCGAAGTACTAAAAACATGATTTAAATCACAATTCCATGTGATCGAAGGACCGAAACATGATTTAAATCACAATTCCCATGTGATCGAAGAACCCGAAACATGATTCAAATCACAATTCCCATGTGATCGAAGAACCCGAAACATGATTCAAATCACAATTCCATGTGATCGAAGAACCCGAAACATGATTTAAATCACGTTTTCCGATGTGATCGAAGTACTAAAAACATGATTTAAATCACAATTCCCATGTGATCGAAGGACCCGAAACATGATTTAAATCACGTTTTCCCATGTGATCGAAGTACTAAAAACATGATTTAAATCACCGTTTTCCGATGTGATCGAAGGACTCGAAACATGATTTAAATCACAATTCCATGTGATCGGAGGACCCGAAACATGATTTAAATCACGTTTTCCCATGTGATCGAAGTACTAAAAACATGATTTAAATCACGTTTTCCGATGTGATCGAAGGACTCGAAACATGATTTAAATCACAATTCCCATGTGATCGGAGGACCCGAAACATGATTTAAATCACGTTTTCCCATGTGATCGAAGAACCCGAAACATGATTCAAATCACAATTCCCATGTGCTCGAAGAACCCGAAACATGATTTAAATCACGTTTTCCGATGTGATCGAAGTACTAAGAACATGATTTAAATCACAATTCCCATGTGATCGAAGGACCCGAAACATGATTTAAATCACGTTTTCCCATGTGATCGAAGTACTAAAAACATGATTTAAATCACGTTTTCCGATGTGATCGAAGGACTCGAAACATGATTTAAATCACAATTCCCATGTGATCGGAGGACCCGAAACATGATTTAAATCACGTTTTCCCATGTGATCGAAGTACTAAAAACATGATTTAAATCACGTTTTCCGATGTGATCGAAGGACTCGAAAGATGATTAAATCACAATTCCCATGTGATCGGAGGACCCGAAACATGATTTAAATCACGTTTTCCCATGTGATCGAAGAACCCGAAACATGATCAAATCACAATTCCCATGTGATCGAAGAACCCGAAACATGATTTAAATCACGTTTTCCGATGTGATCGAAGTACTAAAAACATGATTTAAATCACGTTTTCCGATGTGATCGAAGGACCCGAAACATGATTTAAATCACGTTTTCCCATGTGATCGAAGGACCCAAACATGATTTAAATCACGTTTTCCGATGTGATCGAAGGACCCGAAACATGATTTAAATCACGTTTTTCCATGTGATCGAAGAACACGAAACATGATCGTTTTCCCATGTGATCGAAGGACCCGAAACATTATTTAAATCACGTTTTCCCATGTGATCGAAGAACCCGAAACATGATTCAAATCACAATTCCCATGTGATCGAAGAACCCGAAACATGATTTAAATCACGTTTTCCGATGTGATCGAAGTACTAAAAACATGATTTAAATCACAATTCCCATGTGATCGAAGGACCCGAAACATGATTTAAATCACGTTTTCCCATGTGATCGAAGTACTAAAAACATGATTTAAATCACGTTTTCCGATGTGATCGAAGGACTCGAACATGATTTAAATCACAATTCCCATGTGATCGGAGGACCCGAAACATGATTTAAATCACGTTTTCCCATGTGATCGAAGAACCCGAAACATTATTTAAATCACGTTTTCCCATGTGATCGAAGAACCCGAAACATGATTCAAATCACGATTCCCATGTGATCGAAGAACCCGAAACATGATTTAAATCACGTTTTCTTCCGATGTGATCGAAGTACTAAAAACATGATTTAAATCACAATTCCCATGTGATCGAAGGACCCGAAACATGATTTAAATCACGTTTTCCATGTGATCGAAGTACTAAAAACATGATTTAAATCACGTTTTCCGATGTGATCGAAGGACTCGAAACATGATTTAAATCACAATTCCCATGTGATCGGAGGACCCGAAACAGGATTTAAATCACGTTTTCCCATGTGATCGAAGAACCCGAAACATGATTTAAATCACGTTTTTCCATGTGATCGAAGAACACGAAACATGATCGTTTTCCCATGTGATCGAAGGACCCGAAACATTATTTAAATCACGTTTTCCCATGTGATCGAAGAACCCAAACCATGATTTAAATCACGATTCCCATGTGGTCGAAGGACCCAAAACATGATTTAAATCACGTTTTCCCATGTGATCGAAGAACCCGAAACATGATTTAAATCACGTTTTCCCATGTGATCGAAGGACCCGATACATGATTTAAATCACGTTTTCCCATGTGATCGAAGAACCCGAAACATGATTTAAATCACGTTTTCCCATGTGATCGAAGGACCCAAAACATGATTTAAATCACGTTTTCCGATGTGATCGAAGAACCCGAAACGTGATTTAAATCACGTTTTCCGATGTGATCGAAGAACCCGAAACATGATTTAAATCACGTTTTCCCATGTGATCGAAGGACCCAAAACATGATTTAAATCACGTTTTCCGATGTGATCGAAGGACCCGAAACATGATTTAAATCACGTTTTCCCATGTGATCGAAGAACCCGAAACATGATTTAAATCACGTTTTCCCATGTGATCGAAGAACCCAAAACATGATTTAAATCACAATTCCCATGTGATCGAAGGACCCAAAACATGATTTAAATCACGTTTTCCCATGTGATCGAAGGACCCGAAACATGATTTAAATCACGTTTTCCCATGTGATCGAAGAACCCGAACATGATTTAAATCACGTTTTCCCATGTGATCGAAGGACCAAAACATGATTTAAATCACGTTTTCCGATGTGATCGAAGAACCCGAAACGTGATTTAAATCACGTTTTCCCATGTGATCGAAGTACTAAAAACATGATTTAAATCACGTTTTCCGATGTGATCGAAGGACTCGAAACATGATTTAAATCACAATTCCCATGTGATCGGAGGACCCGAAACATGATTTAAATCACGTTTTCCCATGTGATCGAAGAACCCGAAACATTATTTAAATCACGTTTTCCCATGTGATCGAGAACCCGAAACATGATTCAAATCACGATTCCCATGTGATCGAAGAACCCGAAACATGATTTAAATCACGTTTTCCGATGTGATCGAAGTACTAAAAACATGATTTAAATCACAATTCCCATGTGATCGAAGGACCCGAAGCATGATTTAAATCACGTTTTCCCATGTGATCGAAGTACTAAAAACATGATTTAAATCACGTTTTCCGATGTGATCGAAGGACTCGAAACATGATTTAAATCACAATTCCCATGTGATCGGAGGACCCGAAACAGGATTTAAATCACGTTTTCCCATGTGATCGAAGAACCCGAACATGATTTAAATCACGTTTTTCCATGTGATCGAAGAACACGAAACATGATCGTTTTCCCATGTGATCGAAGGACCCGAAACATTATTTAAATCACGTTTTCCCATGTGATCGAAGAACCCAAACCATGATTTAAATCACGATTCCCATGTGGTCGAAGGACCCAAAACATGATTTAAATCACGTTTCCCATGTGATCGAAGAACCCGAAACATGATTTAAATCACGTTTTCCCATGTGATCGAAGGACCCGATACATGATTTAAATCACGTTTTCCCATGTGATCGAAGAACCCGAAACATGATTTAAATCACGTTTTCCCATGTGATCGAAGGACCCAAAACATGATTTAAATCACGTTTTCGATGTGATCGAAGAACCCGAAACGTGATTTAAATCACGTTTTCCGATGTGATCGAAGAACCCGAAACATGATTTAAATC
>CAXIWQ010000351.1:0-70973 GCA_964036275.1 Litoditis marina | reverse complement strand
GGACAATCTGTCCACATTTTGTCCTCAAGGATGTTGAAAACATTACCTTGGGACAAAAATTGGACAATCTGTCCACTTTCTGTCCCCAAGGATGTTGAAAACATTTCCTCGGGACAAAACTTGGACAACCTGTTTACTTTTTGTCTTCAGGAAACAAACTGGACAATCTGTCCACTTTTTGTCCTCAAGAATGTTGAGAACATTTCCTCGGGACAAAACTTGGACAACCTGTTTACTTTTTGTCTTCAGGAAACAAACTGGACAATCTGTCCACCTTTTGTCCTCAAGGATCTCGGAAAATATTCCTCAGGACAAAATTGGACAACCTGTTAACTTTTTAGTTCACTACAGTAATAAATTACATTTCCTCGGGACAAAAAAAAAAAAGGACAAAAATTGGACGACCTGTTCACTTTTTATCTTCAGGAAACCAACTGGACAATCTGTCCAATTTTTGTCCCGAGGAAATGTTTTCAACATCCTTGAGGACAAAAAGTGAACAGATTGTCCAATTTTTGTCCCGAGGTAATGTTTCCAACATCCTTGAGGACAAAAGGTGGACAGATTGTGAAAGGTGGAACCTTGTCTGGATTTTGTATTGTTAGAGAAGACGACATCTTTATCTTCTCATTACCACAAATACAGAAAACTGAATAAAAGTATTGTTAGACAAGGCTCCAGATCATCAGTTCACTACAGTAATTCGTTCATGTTTAGACAACTCTATTTCACCCCTCACGTGCGTGTACTGATTGTTAGAGAAGTTTCCAAAGCATCAGTTCACTACAGTAATTCGTTAATGCTTGGACAACTCTATTTCACTCTCACGTGCGTGTACTGATCGACGTATCGCATCCGAAATCCGCAGAAACCTCAAGACATCTCTATATTCTCAACACCACAAAGACAGAAAACTTTTACTTTTATTCAGTTTTCTGTATTTGTGGTAATGAGAAGATAAAGATGTCGTCTTCTCTAACAATACAAAAATTGTTAGAGAAGGTTCCAGAACATCATGAACGAATTAACTGATGCTCTGGAACCTTGTCTAACAATACTTTTATTCAGTTTTCTGTCTTTGTGGTGTTGAGAATATAGAGATGTCTTGAGGTTTCTGCGGATTTCGGATGCGATACGTCGATCAGTACACGCACGTAAGGGTGAAATAGAGTTGTCCAAACATTAACGAATTACTGTAGTGAACTGATGCTCTGGAACCTTGTCTAACAATACTTTTATTCAGTTTTCTGTCTTTGTGGTGTTGAGAATATAGAGATGTCGTGAGGTTTCTGCGGTGTTCGGATGCGATACGTCGGTCAGTACACGCACGTGAGGGTGAAATAGAGTTGTCTAAACATGAACGAATTACTGTAGTGAACTGATGATCTGGAACCTTGTCTAACAATACTTTTATTCAGTTGTCTGTATTTGTGGTGATGAGAAAATAAAGATGTCGTGAGGTTTCTGCGGTGTTCGGATGCGATAAGTCGGTCAGTACACGCACGTGAGGGTGAAATAGAGTTTTCTAAACATGAGCGAATTACTGTAGTGAACTGATGATCTGGAACCTTGTCTAACAATACTTTTATTCAGTTTTCTGTATTTGTGGTAATGAGAAGATAAAGATGTCGTGAGGTTTCTGCGGATTTCGGATGCGATACGTCGTTCAGTACACGCACGTGAGGGTGAAATAGAGTTGTCTAAACATGAACAAATTACTGTAGTGAACTGATGATCTGGAACCTTGTCTAACAATACTTTTATTCAGTTTTCTGTATTTGTGGTGATGAGAAGATAAAGATGTCGTGAGGTTTCTGCGGTGTTCGGATGCGATACGTCGGTCAGTACACGCACGTGAGGGTGAAATAGAGTTGTCTAAACATGAACGAATTACTGTAGTGAACTGATGCTCTGGAACCTTCTCTAACAATACTTTTATTCAGTTTTCTGTATGTGTGGTGTTGAGAATATAGAGGTGTCTTGAGGTTTCTGCGGATTTCGGATGCGATACGTCGATCAGTAGACGCACGTGAGGGTGAAAAAGAGTTGTCCAAACATGAACGAATTACTGTAGTGAACTGATGCTTTGGAAACTTCTCTAACAATAATTTTATTCAGTTTTCTGTATTCGTGGTGTTGAGCATATAAAGATGTCTTGAGGTTTCTGCGGATTTCGGATGCGATACGTCGGTCAGTACACGCATGTGATGGTGTAGTAGAGTTGTCTAAACATGAACGAATTACTGTAGTGAACTGATGCTCTGGAACCTTCTCTAACAATACTTTTATTCAGTTTTCTGTATTTGTGGTGTTGAGAATATAGAGATGTCTTGAGGTTTCTGCGAAGTTCGGATGCGATACGTCGGTCAGTACACGCACGTGAGGGTGAAATAGAGTTGTCTAAACATGAACGAATTACTGTAGTGAACTGATGCTCTGGAACCTTCTCTAACAATACTTTTATTCAGTTTGCTGTATTTGTGGTGTTGAGAATATAGAGATGTCTTGAGGTTTCTGCGGATTTCGGATGCGATACGTCGTTCAGTAGACGCACGTGAGGGTGAAAAAGAGTTGTCCAAACATGAACGAATTACTGTAGTGAACTGATGCTTTGGAAACTTCTCTAACAATAATTTTATTCAGTTTTCTGTGTTCGTGGTGTTGAGAATATAAAGATGTCTTGAGTTTTCTGCGGATTTCGGATGCGATACGTCAGTCAGTACACGCATGTGAGGGTGAAATAGAGTTGTCTAAACATTAACGAATTACTGTAGTGAACTGATGCTTTGGAAACTTCTCTAACAATAATTTTATTCCGTTTTCTGTATTCGTGGTGTTGAGAATATAAAGATGTCTTGAGGTTTCTGCGGATTTCGGATGCGATACGTCGATCAGTACACGCACGTGAGAGTGAAATAGAGTTGTCCAAACATTAACGAATTACTGTAGTGAACTGATGCTTTGGAAACTTCTCTAACAATAATTTTATTCAGTTTTCTGTATTCGTGGTGTTGAGAATATAAAGATGTCTTGAGGTTTCTGCGGATTTCGGATGCGATACGTCGATCAGTACACGCACGTGAGAGTGAAATAGAGTTGTCCAAACATTAGCGAATTACTGTAGTGAACTGATTCTCTGGAACCTTCTCTAACAATAATTTTATTCAGTTTTCTGTATGTGTGGTGTTGAGAATATAGAGGTGTCTTGAGGTTTCTGCGGATTTCGGATGCGATACGTCGATCAGTACACGCACGTGAGGGTGAAATAGAGTTGTCCAAACATTAACGAATTACTGTAGTGAACTGATGCTTTGGAAACTTCTCTAACAATAATTTTATTCAGTTTTCTGTATTCGTGGTGTTGAGAATATAAAGATGTCTTGAGGTTTCTGCGGATTTCGGATGCGATACGTCGATCAGTACACGCACGTGAGAGTGAAATAGAGTTGTCCAAACATTAACGAATTACTGTAGTGAACTGATGCTCTGGAACCTTCTCTAACAATAATTTTATTCAGTTTTCTGTATGTGTGGTGTTGAGAATATAGAGGTGTCTTGAGGTTTCTGCGGATTTCGGATGCGATACGTCGATCAGTACACGCACGTGAGGGTGAAATAGAGTTGTCCAAACATTAACGAATTACTGTAGTGAACTGATGCTTTGGAAACTTCTCTAACAATAATTTTATTCAGTTTTCTGTATTCGTGGTGTTGAGAATATAAAGATGTCTTGAGGTTTCTGCGGATTTCGGATGCGATACGTCGGTCAGTACACGCATGTGAGGGTGAAATAGAGTTGTCTAAGCATTAACGAATTACTGTAGTGAACTGATGCTTTGGAAACTTCTCTAACAATAATTTTATTCAGTTTTCTGTATTCGTGGTGTTGAGAATATAAAGATGTCTTGAGGTTTCTGCGGATTTCGGATGCGATACGTCGATCAGTACACGCACGTGAGAGTGAAATAGAGTTGTCCAAACATTAACGAATTACTGTAGTGAACTGATGCTTTGGAAACTTCTCTAACAATAATTTTATTCAGTTTTCTGTATTCGTGGTGTTGAGAATATAAAGATGTCTTGAGGTTTCTGCGGATTTCGGATGCGATACGTCGATCAGTACACGCACGTGAGAGTGAAATAGAGTTGTCCAAACATTAGCGAATTACTGTAGTGAACTGATTCTCTGGAACCTTCTCTAACAATAATTTTATTCAGTTTTCTGTATGTGTGGTGTTGAGAATATAGAGGTGTCTTGAGGTTTCTGCGGATTTCGGATGCGATACGTCGATCAGTACACGCACGTGAGGGTGAAATAGAGTTGTCCAAACATTAACGAATTACTGTAGTGAACTGATGCTTTGGAAACTTCTCTAACATTAATTTTATTCAGTTTTCTGTATTCGTGGTGTTGAGAATATAAAGATGTCTTGAGGTTTCTGCGGATTTCGGATGCGATACGTCGATCAGTACACGCACGTGAGAGTGAAATAGAGTTGTCCAAACATTAACGAATTAATGTAGTGAACTGATGCTCTGGAACCTTCTCTAACAATAATTTTATTCAGTTTTCTGTATGTGTGGTGTTGAGAATATAGAGGTGTCTTGAGGTTTCTGCGGATTTCGGATGCGATACGTCGATCAGTACACGCACGTGAGGGTGAAATAGAGTTGTCCAAACATTAACGAATTACTGTAGTGAACTGATGCTTTGGAAACTTCTCTAACAATAATTTTATTCAGTTTTCTGTATTCGTGGTGTTGAGAATATAAAGATGTCTTGAGGTTTCTGCGGATTTCGGATGCGATACGTCGGTCAGTACACGCATGTGAGGGTGAAATAGAGTTGTCTAAGCATTAACGAATTACTGTAGTGAACTGATGCTTTGGAAACTTCTCTAACAATAATTTTATTCAGTTTTCTGTATTCGTGGTGTTGAGAATATAAAGATGTCTTGAGGTTTCTGCGGATTTCGGATGCGATACGTCGATCAGTACACGCACGTAAGGGTGAAATAGAGTTGTCCGAACATTAACGAATTACTGTAGTGAACTGATGCTTTGGAAACTTCTCTAACAATAATTTTATTCAGTTTTCTGTATTCGTGGTGTTGAGAATATTAAGATGTCTTGAGGTTTCTGCGGATTTCGGATGCGATACGTCGATCAGTACACGCACGTGAGAGTGAAATAGAGTTGTCCAAACATTAACGAATTACTTTAGTGAACTGATAATCTGGAACCTTGTCTAACAATACTTTTATTCAGTTTTCTGTCTTTGTGGTGTTGAGAATATAGAGATGTCTTGAGGTTTCTGCGGATTTCGGATGCGATACGTCGATCAGTACACGCACGTAAGGGTGAAATAGAGTTGTCCAAACATTAACGAATTACTGTAGTGAACTGATGCTCTGGAACCTTCTCTAACAATACTTTTATTCAGTTTTCTGTCTTTGTGGTGTTGAGAATATAGAGATGTCTTGAGGTTTCTGCGGAGTTCGGATGCGATACGTCGATCAGTACACGCACGTAAGGGTGAAATAGAGTTGTCTAAACATGAACGAATTACTGTAGTAAACTGATGCTCTGGAACCTTCTCTAACAATACTTTTATTCAGCTTTCTGTCTTTGTGGTGTTGAGAATATAGAGATGTCTTGAGGTTTCTGCGGATTTCGGATGCGATACGTCGATCAGTACACGCACGTGAGAGTGAAATAGAGTTGTCCAAGCATTAACGAATTACTGTAGTGAACTGATGCTCTGGAACCTTGTCTAACAATACTTTTATTCAGTTTTCTGTATTCGTGGTGTTGAGAATATAAAGATGTCTTGAGGTTTCTGCGGATTTCGGATGCGATACGTCGATCAGTACACGCACGTAAGGGTGAAATAGAGTTGTCCGAACATAAACGAATTACTGTAGTGAACTGATGCTTTGAAACTTCTCTAACAATAATTTTATTCAGTTTTCTGTATTCGTGGTGTTGAGAATATAAAGATGTCTTGAGGTTTCTGCGGATTTCGGATGCGATACGTCGATCAGTACACGCATGTGAGAGTGAAATAGAGTTTTCCAAACATTAACGAATTACTGTAGTGAACTGATAATCTGGAACCTTGTCTAACAATACTTTTATTCAGTTTTCTGTCTTTGTGGTGTTGAGAATATAGAGATGTCTTGAGGTTTCTGCGGATTTCGGATGCGATACGTCGATCAGTACACGCACGTGAGAGTGAAATAGAGTTGTCCAAGCATTAACGAATTACTGTAGTGAACTGATGCTCTGGAACCTTCTCTAACAATACTTTTATTCAGTTTTCTGTCTTTGTGGTGTGAGAATATAGAGATGTCTTGAGGTTTCTGCGGAGTTCGGATGCGATACGTCGATCAGTACACGCACGTAAGGGTGAAATAGAGTTGTCTAAACATGAACGAATTACTGTAGTAAACTGATGCTCTGGAACCTTCTCTAACAATACTTTTATTCAGCTTTCTGTCTTTGTGGTGTTGAGAATATAGAGATGTCTTGAGGTTTCTGCGGATTTCGGATGCGATACGTCGATCAGTACACGCACGTGAGAGTGAAATAGAGTTGTCCAAGCATTAACGAATTACTGTAGTGAACTGATGCTTTGGAAACTTCTCTAACAATAATTTTATTCAGTTTTCTGTATTCGTGGTGTTGAGAATATAAAGATGTCTTGAGGTTCTGCGGATTTCGGATGCGATACGTCGGTCAGTACACGCACGTGAGGGTGAAATAGAGTTGTCTAAACATGAACGAATTACTGTAGTGAACTGATGCTCTGGAACCTTCTCTAACAATACTTTTATTCAGTTTTCTGTATGTGTGGTGTTGAGAATATAGAGGTGTCTTGAGGTTTCTGCGGATTTCGGATGCGATACGTCGGTCAGTACACGCACGTGAGGGTGAAATGGAGTTGTCTAAACATGAACGAATTACTGTAGTGAACTGATGCTCTGGAACCTTCTCTAACAATACTTTTTATTCAGTTTTCTGTATTCGTGGTGTTGAGAATATAAAGATGTCTTGAGGTTTCTGCGGATTTCGGATGCGATACGTCGGTCAGTACACGCATGTGAGGGTGAAATAGAGTGTCTAAACATGAACGAATTACTGTAGTGAACTGATGCTCTGGAACCTTCTCTAACGATACTTTTGTCAGTTTTCTGTATGTGTGGTGTTGAGAATATAGAGGTGTCTTGAGGTTTCTGCGGATTTCGGATGCGATACGTCGATCAGTACACGCACGTGAGAGTGAAATAGAGTTGTCCAACATTTAACGAATTACTGTAGTGAACTGATGCTCTGGAAACATCTCTAACAATAATTTTATTCAGTTTTCTGTATTCGTGGTGTTGAGAATATAAAGATGTCTTGAGGTTTCTGCGGATTTCGGATGCGATACGTCGGTCAGTACACGCATGTGAGGGTTGAAATAGAGTTGTCTAAACATTAACGAATTACTGTAGTGAACTGATGCTTTGGAAACTTCTCTAACAATAATTTTATTCAGTTTTCTGTATTCGTGGTGTTGAGAATATAAAGATGTCTTGAGGTTTCTGCGGATTTCGGATGCGATACGTCGATCAGTACACGCACGTAAGGGTGAAATAGAGTTGTCCGAACATAAACGAATTACTGTAGTGAACTGATGCTTTGGAAACTTCTCTAACAATAATTTTATTCAGTTTTCTGTATCGTGGTGTTGAGAATATAAAGATGTCTTGAGGTTTCTGCGGATTTCGGATGCGATACGTCGATCAGTACACGCATGTGAGAGTGAAATAGAGTTTTCCAACATTAACGAATTACTGTAGTGAACTGATAATCTGGAACCTTGTCTAACAATACTTTTATTCAGTTTTCTGTCTTTGTGGTGTTGAGAATATAGAGATGTCTTGAGGTTTCTGCGGATTTCGGATGCGATACGTCGATCAGTACACGCACGTGAGAGTGAAATAGAGTTGTCCAAGCATTAACGAATTACTGTAGTGAACTGATGCTCTGGAACCTTGTCTAACAATACTTTTATTCAGTTTTCTGTCTTTGTGGTGTTGAGAATATAGAGATGTCTTGAGGGTTTCTGCGGATTTCGGATGCGATACGTCGATCAGTACACGCACGTAAGGGTGAAATAGAGTTGTCCAAAACATTAACGAATTACTGTAGTGAACTGATGCTCTGGAACCTTGTCTAACAATACTTTTATTCAGTTTTCTGTCTTTGTGGTGTTGAGAATATAGAGATATCTTGAGGTTTCTGCGGATTTCGGATGCGATACGTCGATCAGTACACGCACGTAAGGGTGAAATAGAGTTGTCCAAACATGAACGAATTACTGTAGTGAACTGATGCTTTGGAAACTTCTCTAACAATAATTTTTATCAGTTTTCTGTATTCGTGGTGTTGAGAATATAAAGATTTCTTGAGGTTTCTGCGGATTTCGGATGCGATACGTCGATCAGTACACGCACGTAAGGGTGAAATAGAGTTGTCCAAACATGAAGAATTACTGTAGTGAACTGATGCTCTGGAACCTTGTCTAACAATACTTTTATTCAGTTTTCTGTCTTTGTGGTGTTGAGAATATAGAGATGTCTTGAGGTTTCTTGCGGATTTTCGGATGCGATACGTCGATCAGTACACGCACGTGAGAGTGAAATAGAGTTGTCCAAGCATTACGAATTACTGTAGTGAACTGATGCTTTGGAAACTTCTCTAACAATAATTTTATTCAGTTTTCTGTATTCGTGGTGTTGAGAATATAAAGATGTCTTGAGGTTTCTGCGGATTTCGGATGCGATACGTCGGTCAGTACACGCATGTGAGGGTGAAATAGAGTTGTCTAAACATGAACGAATTACTGTAGTGAACTGATGCTCTGGAACCTTCTCTAACAATACTTTTATTCAGTTTTCTGTATGTGTGGTGTTGAGAATATAGAGGTGTCTTGAGGTTTCTGCGGATTTCGGATGCGATACGTCGGTCAGTACACGCACGAGAGGGTGAAATGGAGTTGTCTAAACATGAACGAATTACTGTAGTGAACTGATGCTCTGGAACCTTCTCTAACAATACTTTTATTCAGTTTTCTGTATTCGTGGTGTGAGAATATAAAGATGTCTTGAGGTTTCTGCGGATTTCGGATGCGATACGTCGGTCAGTACACGCATGTGAGGGTGAAATAGAGTTGTCTAAACATGAACGAATTACTGTAGTGAACTGATGCTCTGGAACCTTCTCTAACAATACTTTTGTTCAGTTTTCTGTATGTGTGGTGTTGAGAATATAGAGGTGTCTTGAGGTTTCTGCGGATTTCGGATGCGATACGTCCGATCAGTACACGCACGTGAGAGTGAAATAGAGTTGTCTAAACATGAACGATTACTGTAGTGAACTGATGCTCTGGAACCTTGTCTACAATACTTTTATTCAGTTTTCTGTCTTTGTGGTGTTGAGAATATAGAGATGTCTTGAGGTTTCTGCGGATTTCGGATGCGATACGTCGATCAGTACACGCACGTAAGGGTGAAATAGAGTTGTCCCAAACATTAACGAATTACTGTAGTGAACTGATGCTCTGGAACCTTGTCTAACAATACTTTTTATTCAGTTTTCTGTCTTGTGGTGTTGAGAATATAGAGATGTCTTGAGGTTTCTGCGGATTTCGGATGCGATACGTCGATCAGTACACGCACGTGAGGGTGAAATAGAGTTGTCCAAACATTAACGAATTACTGTAGTGAACTGATGCTTTGGAAACTTCTCTAACAATAATTTATTCAGTTTCTGTATTCGTGGTGTTGAGAATATTAAGATGTCTTGAGGTTTCTGCGGATTTCGGATGCGATACGTCGATCAGTACACGCACGTGAGAGTGAAATAGAGTTGTCCAAACATTAACGAATTACTTTAGTGAACTGATAATCTGGAACCTTGTCTAACAATACTTTTATTCAGTTTTCTGTATTTGTGGTAATGAGAAGATAAAGATGTCGTGAGGTTTCTGCGGATTTCGGATGCGATACGTCGTTCAGTACACGCACGTGAGGGTGAAATAGAGTTGTCTAAACATGAACAAATTACTGTAGTGAACTGATGATCTGGAACCTTGTCTAACAATACTTTTATTCAGTTTTCTGTATTTGTGGTGATGAGAAGATAAAGATGTCGTGAGGTTTCTGCGGTGTTCGGATGCAATACGTCGGTCAGTACACGCACGTGAGGGTGAAATAGAGTTTGTCTAAACATGAACGAATTACTGTAGTGAACTGATGCTCTGGAACCTTCTCTAACAATACTTTTATTCAGTTTTCTGTATGTGTGGTGTTGAGAATAAAGAGGTGTCTTGAGGTTTCTGCGGATTTCGGATGCGATACGTCGATCAGTAGACGCACGTGAGGGTGAAAAAGAGTTGTCCAAACATGAACGAATTACTGTAGTGAACTGATGCTTTGGAAACTTCTCTAACAATAATTTTATTCAGTTTTCTGTATTCGTGGTGTTGAGCATATAAAGATGTCTTGAGGTTTCTGCGGATTTCGGATGCGATACGTCGGTCAGTACACGCATGTGATGGTGTAGTAGAGTTGTCTAAACATGAACGAATTACTGTAGTGAACTGATGCTCTGGAACCTTCTCTAACAATACTTTTATTCAGTTTTCTGTATTTGTGGTGTTGAGAATATAGAGATGTCTTGAGGTTTCTGCGAAGTTCGGATGCGATACGTCGGTCAGTACACGCACGTGAGGGTGAAATAGAGTTGTCTAAACATGAACGAATTACTGTAGTGAACTGATGCTCTGGAACCTTCTCTAACAATACTTTTATTCAGTTTTCTGTCTTTGTGGTGTTGAGAATATAGAGATGTCTTGAGGTTTCTGCGGATTTCGGATGCGATACGTCGATCAGTACACGCACGTGAGAGTGAAATAGAGTTGTCCAAGCATTAACGAATTACTGTAGTGAACTGATGCTTTGGAAACTTCTCTAACAATAATTTTATTCAGTTTTCTGTATTCGTGGTGTTGAGAATATAAAGATGTCTTGAGGTTTCTGCGGATTTCGGATGCGATACGTCGATCAGTACACGCACGTGAGAGTGAAATAGAGTTGTCCAAACATTAACGAATTACTGTAGTGAACTGATGCTTTGGAAACTTCTCTAACAATAATTTTATTCAGTTTTCTGTATTCGTGGTGTTGAGAATATAAAGATGTCTTGAGGTTTCTGCGGATTTCGGATGCGATACGTCGATCAGTACACGCACGTGAGAGTGAAATAGAGTTGTCCAAACATTAGCGAATTACTGTAGTGAACTGATTCTCTGGAACCTTCTCTAACAATAATTTTATTCAGTTTTCTGTATGTGTGGTGTTGAGAATATAGAGGTGTCTTGAGGTTTCTGCGGATTTCGGATGCGATACGTCGATCAGTACACGCACGTGAGGGTGAAATAGAGTTGTCCAAACATTAACGAATTACTGTAGTGAACTGATGCTTTGGAAACTTCTCTAACAATAATTTTATTCAGTTTTCTGTATTCGTGGTGTTGAGAATATAAAGATGTCTTGAGGTTTCTGCGGATTTCGGATGCGATACGTCGATCAGTACACGCACGTGAGAGTGAAATAGAGTTGTCCAAACATTAACGAATTACTGTAGTGAACTGATGCTCTGGAACCTTCTCTAACAATAATTTTATTCAGTTTTCTGTATGTGTGGTGTTGAGAATATAGAGGTGTCTTGAGGTTTCTGCGGATTTCGGATGCGATACGTCGATCAGTACACGCACGTGAGGGTGAAATAGAGTTGTCCAAACATTAACGAATTACTGTAGTGAACTGATGCTTTGGAAACTTCTCTAACAATAATTTTATTCAGTTTTCTGTATTCGTGGTGTTGAGAATATTAAGATGTCTTGAGGTTTCTGCGGATTTCGGATGCGATACGTCGATCAGTACACGCACGTGAGAGTGAAATAGAGTTGTCCAAACATTAACGAATTACTTTAGTGAACTGATAATCTGGAACCTTGTCTAACAATACTTTTATTCAGTTTTCTGTCTTTGTGGTGTTGAGAATATAGAGATGTCTTGAGGTTTCTGCGGATTTCGGATGCGATACGTCGATCAGTACACGCACGTAAGGGTGAAATAGAGTTGTCCAAACATTAACGAATTACTGTAGTGAACTGATGCTCTGGAACCTTGTCTAACAATACTTTTATTCAGTTTTCTGTCTTTGTGGTGTTGAGAATATAGAGATGTCTTGAGGTTTCTGCGGATTTCGGATGCGATACGTCGATCAGTACACGCACGTAAGGGTGAAATAGAGTTGTCCACACATTAACGAATTACTGTAGTGAACTGATGCTCTGGAACCTTGTCTAACAATACTTTTATTCAGTTTTCTGTCTTTGTGGTGTTGAGAATATAGAGATGTCTTGAGGTTTCTGCGGAGTTCGGATGCGATACGTCGATCAGTACACGCACGTAAGGGTGAAATAGAGTTGTCTAAACATGAACGAATTACTGTAGTAAACTGATGCTCTGGAACCTTCTCTAACAATACTTTTATTCAGTTTTCTGTCTTTGTGGTGTTGAGAATATAGAGATGTCTTGAGGTTTCTGCGGAGTTCGGATGCGATACGTCGATCAGTACACGCACGTAAGGGTGAAATAGAGTTGTCTGAACATGAACGAATTACTGTAGTAAACTGATGCTCTGGAACCTTCTCTAACAATACTTTTATTCAGTTTTCTGTCTTTGTGGTGTTGAGAATATAGAGATGTCTTGAGGTTTCTGCGGATTTCGGATGCGATACGTCGATCAGTACACGCACGTGAGAGTGAAATAGAGTTGTCCAAGCATTAACGAATTACTGTAGTGAACTGATGCTTTGGAAACTTCTCTAACAATAATTTTATTCAGTTTTCTGTATTCGTGGTGTTGAGAATATAAAGATGTCTTGAGGTTTCTGCGGATTTCGGATGCGATACGTCGGTCAGTACACGCACGTGAGGGTGAAATAGAGTTGTCTAAACATGAACGAATTACTGTAGTGAACTGATGCTCTGGAACCTTCTCTAACAATACTTTTATTCAGTTTTCTGTATGTGTGGTGTTGAGAATATAGAGGTGTCTTGAGGTTTCTGCGGATTTCGGATGCGATACGTCGGTCAGTACACGCACGTGAGGGTGAAATGGAGTTGTCTAAACATGAACGAATTACTGTAGTGAACTGATGCTCTGGAACCTTCTCTAACAATACTTTTATTCAGTTTTCTGTATTCGTGGTGTTGAGAATATAAAGATGTCTTGAGGTTTCTGC
Source organism: Litoditis marina (assembly GCA_964036275.1). Classification (NCBI taxonomy): domain Eukaryota; kingdom Metazoa; phylum Nematoda; class Chromadorea; order Rhabditida; family Rhabditidae; genus Litoditis; species Litoditis marina. Next base: position 57,610 of record CAXIWQ010000351.1, on the reverse strand, counting down.
GGATTTCGGATGCGATACGTCGGTCAGTACACGCATGTGAGGGTGAAATAGAGTTGTCTAAACATGAACGAATTACTGTAGTGAACTGATGCTCTGGAACCTTCTCTAACGATACTTTTGTTCAGTTTTCTGTATGTGTGGTGTTGAGAATATAGAGGTGTCTTGAGGTTTCTGCGGATTTCGGATGCGATACGTCGATCAGTACACGCACGTGAGAGTGAAATAGAGTTGTCCAAACATTAACGAATTACTGTAGTGAACTGATGCTCTGGAAACATCTCTAACAATAATTTTATTCAGTTTTCTGTATTCGTGGTGTTGAGAATATAAAGATGTCTTGAGGTTTCTGCGGATTTCGGATGCGATACGTCGGTCAGTACACGCATGTGAGGGTGAAATAGAGTTGTCTAAACATTAACGAATTACTGTAGTGAACTGATGCTTTGGAAACTTCTCTAACAATAATTTTATTCAGTTTTCTGTATTCGTGGTGTTGAGAATATAAAGATGTCTTGAGGTTTCTGCGGATTTCGGATGCGATACGTCGATCAGTACACGCACGTAAGGGTGAAATAGAGTTGTCCGAACATAAACGAATTACTGTAGTGAACTGATGCTTTGGAAACTTCTCTAACAATAATTTTATTCAGTTTTCTGTATTCGTGGTGTTGAGAATATAAAGATGTCTTGAGGTTTCTGCGGATTTCGGATGCGATACGTCGATCAGTACACGCATGTGAGAGTGAAATAGAGTTTTCCAAACATTAACGAATTACTGTAGTGAACTGATAATCTGGAACCTTGTCTAACAATACTTTTATTCAGTTTTCTGTCTTTGTGGTGTTGAGAATATAGAGATGTCTTGAGGTTTCTGCGGATTTCGGAGGCGATACGTCGATCAGTACACGCACGTGAGAGTGAAATAGAGTTGTCCAAGCATTAACGAATTACTGTAGTGAACTGATGCTCTGGAACCTTGTCTAACAATACTTTTATTCAGTTTTCTGTCTTTGTGGTGTTGAGAATATAGAGATGTCTTGAGGTTTCTGCGGATTTCGGATGCGATACGTCGATCAGTACACGCACGTAAGGGTGAAATAGAGTTGTCCAAACATTAACGAATTACTGTAGTGAACTGATGCTCTGGAACCTTGTCTAACAATACTTTTATTCAGTTTTCTGTCTTTGTGGTGTTGAGAATATAGAGATATCTTGAGGTTTCTGCGGATTTCGGATGCGATACGTCGATCAGTACACGCACGTAAGGGTGAAATAGAGTTGTCCAAACATGAACGAATTACTGTAGTGAACTGATGCTTTGGAAACTTCTCTAACAATAATTTTTATCAGTTTTCTGTATTCGTGGTGTTGAGAATATAAAGATTTCTTGATGATGATTTATTACGCAAATGAAAGCGTGAAAAATATGAAGAATAGGAATGAAAAAGTAAGAAGAAACCAGAAGTTGAGATACAACATTGGATAATACAGTCACAGAATGAAATATGAACACAATGCAGTAACGAGTACAGTAACACGATGTATATATAAAAGTTGTCACAAAAGTACAATCAGAAACTGAACAAGGTGTAACACAATGCATTAGACTACGAATAATGGGAACTAACAGATACGTTCAATTCTAAACCTAGTTAACGGTTTCCAGCAAGTACCTTTTCATGCTTTTGACACATAGCGGCATTGTTTTATTCTTGGTTATCTTCAAGTATTTCGAGCCAGCTCTTATAGTGAAAAACTGTGCTCTAGTTTTGAATTTCGGCGCACTGAAACGTAATTTCAAACTCGCACCCCTTGTGCGCGAATTATCGAAGTTGTAGAAGTTTGATGCAGTGAGGCCTGATTGTTCGTTAACAATTTTGTGTACCATGATCAAGTCAAAAACTTTGCGTCGTTTTTCAAGTGAATGAAGACCTAACTTTCGGTTTCTAAACTCAGCGGACGGTATTTTGCAGTAGCTATAACCTCCTTGTCGCATGAACAACTTTCTAGTAAAGTCATTCTGCACCGATTCAATCGCTCTAACATACATTCTTTCGGAGTTGAAGACAGTACAACCACTTTCGACAAGCGGACGGATATATGTTTTGTAAACCTTAATCCATGTTAAGTTATTTTTCAATTTCAAACACTTGAACATATTAAATGTTCTTCTCTTTGCAGCAGCTACTATTCGCTTGCAATGATCGGCAAAGGTTAGACTACTTGTAATAGTGAAACCTAAGTCACGTACAGTTTCACAACCACCTATCATAGTTCCATTTACGGTGTACACATTCTTAGGATTTCTACTACCAATGTGAAGCACTTTGGTTTTTTCCACTGACAAAGGTAACTCCCACTGAACCGACCAAGAATACATAGTGTCAATGGACTCTTGCAAATGTTCTCTACTTTCATTTTCTGAGAAATTTTGGTAGATTTCTTGAGGTTTCTGCGGATTTCGGATGCGATACGTCGATCAGTACACGCACGTAAGGGTGAAATAGAGTTGTCCAAACATTGAAGAATTACTGTAGTGAACTGATGCTCTGGAACCTTGTCTAACAATACTTTTATTCAGTTTTCTGTCTTTGTGGTGTTGAGAATATAGAGATGTCTTGAGGTTTCTGCGGATTTCGGATGCGATACGTCGATCAGTACACGCACGTGAGAGTGAAATAGAGTTGTCCAAGCATTAACGAATTACTGTAGTGAACTGATGCTTTGGAAACTTCTCTAACAATAATTTTATTCAGTTTTCTGTATTCGTGGTGTTGAGAATATAAAGATGTCTTGAGGTTTCTGCGGATTTCGGATGCGATACGTCGGTCAGTACACGCATGTGAGGGTGAAATAGAGTTGTCTAAACATGAACGAATTACTGTAGTGAACTGATGCTCTGGAACCTTCTCTAACAATACTTTTATTCAGTTTTCTGTATGTGTGGTGTTGAGAATATAGAGGTGTCTTGAGGTTTCTGCGGATTTCGGATGCGATACGTCGGTCAGTACACGCACGTGAGGGTGAAATGGAGTTGTCTAAACATGAACGAATTACTGTAGTGAACTGATGCTCTGGAACCTTCTCTAACAATACTTTTATTCAGTTTTCTGTATTCGTGGTGTTGAGAATATAAAGATGTCTTGAGGTTTCTGCGGATTTCGGATGCGATACGTCGGTCAGTACACGCATGTGAGGGTGAAATAGAGTTGTCTAAACATGAACGAATTACTGTAGTGAACTGATGCTCTGGAACCTTCTCTAACAATACTTTTGTTCAGTTTTCTGTATGTGTGGTGTTGAGAATATAGAGGTGTCTTGAAATTTCTGCGGATTTCGGATGCGATACGTCGATCAGTACACGCACGTGAGAGTGAAATAGAGTTGTCTAAACATGAACGAATTACTGTAGTGAACTGATGCTCTGGAACCTTCTCTAACAATACTTTTATTCAGTTTTCTGTATTCGTGGTGTTGAGAATATAGAGGTGTCTTGAGGTTTCTGCGGATTTCGGATGCGATACGTCGATCAGTACACGCACGTAAGGGTGAAATAGAGTTGTCCAAACATGAACGAATTACTGTAGTGAACTGATGCTCTGGAACCTTCTCTAACAATACTTTTATTCAGTTTTCTGTATGTGTGGTGTTGAGAATATAGAGATGTCTTGTGGTTTCTGCGGATTTCGGATGCGATACGTCGATCAGTAGACGCACGTGAGGGTGAAATAGAGTTGTCTAAACATGAACGAATTACTGTAGTAAACTGATGCTCTGGAACCTTCTCTAACAATACTTTTATTCAGTTCTCTGTATTTGTGGTAATGAGAAGATAAAGATGTCGTGAGGTTTCTGCGGATTTCGGATGCGATACGTCGGGCAGTACACGCACGTGAGGGTGAAATGGAGTTGTCTAAACATGAACGAATTACTGTAGTGAACTGATGCTCTGGAACCTTCTCTAACAATACTTTTATTCAGTTTTCTGTATTTGTGGTGTTGAGAATATAGAGATGTCTTGAGGTTTCTGCGAAGTTCGGATGCGATACGTCGGTCAGTACACGCACGTGAGGGTGAAATAGAGTTGTCTGAACATGAACGAATTACTGTAGTGAACTGATGATCTGGAACCTTGTCTACCAATACTTTTATTCAGTTTTCTGTATTTGTGGTAATGAGAAGATAACGATGTCGTGAGGTTTCTGCGGATTTCGGATGCGATACGTCGGTCAGTACACGCACGTGAGGGTGAAATAGAGTTTTCTAAACATGAACGAATTACTGTAGTGAACTGATGCTCTGGAACCTTCTCTAACAATACTTTTATTCAGTTTTCTGTATTTCTGGTAATGAGAAGATAAAGATGTCGTGAGGTTTCTGCGGATTTCGGATGCGATACGTCGGTCAGTACACGCATGTGAGGGTGAAATAGAGTTGTCTTACTGTAGTGAACTGATGCTCTGGAACCTTGTCTAACAATACTTTTATTCAGTTTTCTGTATTCGTGGTGTTGAGAATATAAAGATGTCTTGAGGTTTCTGCGGATTTCGGATGCGATACGTAGGTCAGTACACGCATGTGAGGGTGAAATAGAGTTGTCTATCCATGAACGAATTACTGTAGTGAACTGATGCTCTGGAACCTTCTCTAACAATACTTTTATTCAGTTTTCTGTATTTGTGGTAATGAGAAGATAACGATGTCGTGAGGTTTCTGCGGATTTCGGATGCGATACGTCGGTCAGTACACGCACGTGAGGGTGAAATAGAGTTTTCTAAACATGAACGAATTACTGTAGTGAACTGATGCTCTGGAACCTTCTCTAACAATACTTTTATTCAGTTTTCTGTATGTGTGGTGTTGAGAATATAGAGGTGTCTTGAGGTTTCTGCGGATTTCGGATGCGATACGTCGGTCAGTACACGCACGTGAGGGTGAAATGGAGTTGTCTAAACATAAACGAATTACTGTAGTGAACTGATGCTCTGGAACCTTCTCTAACAATACTTTTATTCAGTTTTCTGTATTCGTGGTGTTGAGAATATAAAGATGTCTTGAGGTTTCTGCGGATTTCGGATGCGATACGTCGGTCAGTACACGCATGTGAGGGTGAAATAGAGTTGTCTAAACATGAACGAATTACTGTAGTGAACTGATGCTCTGGAACCTTCTCTAACAATACTTTTGTTCAGTTTTCTGTATGTGTGGTGTTGAGAATATAGAGGTGTCTTGAGGTTTCTGCGGATTTCGGATGCGATACGTCGATCAGTACACGCACGTGAGAGTGAAATAGAGTTGTCCAAACATTAACGAATTACTGTAGTGAACTGATGCTCTGGAACCTTCTCTAACAATAATTTTATTCAGTTTTCTGTATGTGTGGTGTTGAGAATATAGAGGTGTCTTGAGGTTTCTGCGGATTTCGGATGCGATACGTCGGTCAGTACACGCATGTGAGGGTGAAATAGAGTTGTCTAAACATGAACGAATTACTGTAGTGAACTGATGCTCTGGAACCTTCTCTAACAATAATTTTATTCAGTTTTCTGTATTCGTGGTGTTGAGAATATAAAGATGTCTTGAGGTTTCTGCGGATTTCGGATGTGATACGTCGGTCAGTACACGCATGTGAGGGTGAAATAGAGTTGTCTAAACATGAACGAATTACTGTAGTGAACTGATGCTCTGGAACCTTCTCTAACAATACTTTTATTCAGTTTTCTGTATTCGTGGTGTTGAGAATATAGAGGTGTCTTGAGGTTTCTGCGGATTTCGGATGCGATACGTCGATCAGTACACGCACGTAAGGGTGAAATAGAGTTGTCCAAACATGAACGAGTTACTGTAGTGAACTGATGCTCTGGAACCTTCTCTAACAATACTTTTATTCAGTTTTCTGTATGTGTGGTGTTGAGAATATAGAGATGTCTTGAGGTTTCTGCGGATTTCGGATGCGATACGTCGATCAGTAGACGCACGTGAGGGTGAAATAGAGTTGTCTAAACATGAACGAATTACTGTAGTGAACTGATGCTCTGGAACCTTCTCTAACAATACTTTTATTCAGTTTTCTGTATTTGTGGTAATGAGAAGATAAAGATGTCGTGAGGTTTCTGCGGAATTCGGATGCGATACGTCGGTCAGTACACGCACGTGAGGGTGAAATGGAGTTGTCTAAACATGAACGAATTACTGTAGTGAACTGATGCTCTGGAACCTTCTCTAACAATACTTTTATTCAGTTTTCTGTATTTGTGGTGTTGAGAATATAGAGATGTCTTGAGGTTTCTGCGAAGTTCGGATGCGATACGTCGGTCAGTACACGCACGTGAGGGTGAAATAGAGTTGTCTGAACATGAACGAATTACTGTAGTGAACTGATGATCTGGAACCTTGTCTACCAATACTTTTATTCAGTTTTCTGTATTTGTGGTAATGAGAAGATAACGATGTCGTGAGGTTTCTGCGGATTTCGGATGCGATACGTCGGTCAGTACACGCACGTGAGGGTGAAATAGAGTTTTCTAAAGATGAACGAATTACTGTAGTGAACTGATGATCTGGAACCTTGTCTAACAACACTTTTATTCAGTTTTCTGTATTTGTGGTGATGAGAAAATAAAGATGTCGTGAGGTTTCTGCGGTGTTCGGATGCGATAAGTCGGTCAGTACACGCACGTGAGGGTGGAATAGAGTTGTCTAAACATAAACGAATTACTGTAGTGAACTGATGCTCTGGAACCTTGTCTAACAATACTTTTATTCAGTTTTCTGTCTTTATGGTGTTGAGAATATAGAGATGTCTTGAGGTTTCTGCGGATTTCGGATGCGATACGTCGATCAGTACACGCACGTGAGAGTGAAATAGAGTTGTCCAAGCATTAACGAATTACTGTAGTGAACTGATGCTTTGGAAACTTCTCTAACAATAATTTTATTCAGTTTTCTGTATTCGTGGTGTTGAGAATATAAAGATGTCTTGAGGTTTCTGCGGATTTCGGATGCGATACGTCGGTCAGTACACGCATGTGAGGGTTAAATAGAGTTGTCTAAACATGAACGAATTACTGTAGTGAACTGATGCTCTGGAACCTTCTCTAACAATACTTTTATTCAGTTTTCTGTATGTGTGGTGTTGAGAATATAGAGGTGTCTTGAGGTTTCTGCGGATTTCGGATGCGATACGTCGGTCAGTACACGCACGTGAGGGTGAAATGGAGTTGTCTAAACATGAACGAATTACTGTAGTGAACTGATGCTCTGGAACCTTCTCTAACAATACTTTTATTCAGTTTTCTGTATTCGTGGTGTTGAGAATATAAAGATGTCTTGAGGTTTCTGCGGATTTCGGATGCGATACGTCGGTCAGTACACGCATGTGAGGGTGAAATAGAGTTGTCTAAACATGAACGAATTACTGTAGTGAACTGATGCTCTGTAACCTTCTCTAACAATACTTTTGTTCAGTTTTCTGTATGTGTGGTGTTGAGAATATAGAGGTGTCTTGAGGTTTCTGCGGATTTCGGATGCGATACGTCGATCAGTACACGCACGTGAGAGTGAAATAGAGTTGTCCAAACATTAACGAATAACTGTAATGAACTGATGCTCTGGAACCTTCTCTAACAATAATTTTATTCAGTTTTCTGTATTCGTGGTGTTGAGAATATAAAGATGTCTTGAGGTTTCTGCGGATTTCGGATGCGATACGTCGGTCAGTACACGCATGTGAGGGTGAAATAGAGTTGTCTAAACATGAACGAATTACTGTAGTGAACTGATGCTCTGGAACCTTCTCTAACAATACTTTTATTCAGTTTTCTGTATTCGTGGTGTTGAGAATATAGAGGTGTCTTGAGGTTTCTGCGGATTTCGGATGCGATACGTCGATCAGTACACGCACGTAAGGGTGAAATAGAGTTGTCCAAACATGAACGAGTTACTGTAGTGAACTGATGCTCTGGAACCTTCTCTAACAATACTTTTATTCAGTTTTCTGTATGTGTGGTGTTGAGAATATAGAGATGTCTTGAGGTTTCTGCGGATTTCGGATGCGATACGTCGATCAGTAGACGCACGTGAGGGTGAAATAGAGTTGTCTAAACATGAACGAATTACTGTAGTGAACTGATGCTCTGAAACCTTCTCTAACAATACTTTTATTCAGTTTTCTGTATTTGTGGTAATGAGAAGATAAAGATGTCGTGAGGTTTCTGCGGAATTCGGATGCGATACGTCGGTCAGTACACGCACGTGAGGGTGAAATGGAGTTGTCTAAACATGAACGAATTACTGTAGTGAACTGATGCTCTGGAACCTTCTCTAACAATACTTTTATTCAGTTTTCTGTATTTGTGGTGTTGAGAATATAGATATGTCTTGAGGTTTCTGCGAAGTTCGGATGCGATACGTCGGTCAGTACACGCACGTGAGGGTGAAATAGAGTTGTCTGAACATGAACGAATTACTGTAGTGAACTGATGATCTGGAACCTTGTCTACCAATACTTTTATTCAGTTTTCTGTATTTGTGGTAATGAGAAGATAACGATGTCGTGAGGTTTCTGCGGATTTCGGATGCGATACGTCGGTCAGTACACGCACGTGAGGGTGAAATAGAGTTTTCTAAACATGAACGAATTACTGTAGTGAACTGATGATCTGGAACCTTGTCTAACAACACTTTTATTCAGTTTTCTGTATTTGTGGTGATGAGAAAATAAAGATGTCGTGAGATTTCTGCGGTGTTCGGATGCGATAAGTCGGTCAGTACACGCACGTGAGGGTGGAATAGAGTTGTCTAAACATAAACGAATTACTGTAGTGAACTGATGCTCTGGAACCTTCTCTAACAATACTTTTATTCAGTTTGCTGTATTTGTGGTGTTGAGAATATAAAGATGTCTTGAGGTTTCTGCGGATTTCGGATGCGATACGTCGGTCAGTACACGCACGCGAGGGTGAAATAGAGTTGTCTAAACATGAAAGAATTACTGTAGTGAACTGATGCTCTGGAACCTTCTCTAACAATACTTTTATTCAGTTTTCTGTAATTGTGGTGTTGAGAATATAGAGATGTCTTGAGGTTTCTGCGGATTTCGGATGCGATACGTCGGTCAGTACACGCACGCGAGAGTGAAATAGAGTTGTCTTAACATGAACGAATTACTGTAGTGAACTGATGCTCTGTAACCTTCTCTAACAATACTTTTGTTCAGTTTTCTGTATGTGTGGTGTTGAGATCAGTACACGCACGTGAGAGTGAAATAGAGTTGTCCAAACATTAACGAATAACTGTAATGAACTGATGCTCTGGAACCTTCTCTAACAATAATTTTATTCAGTTTTCTGTATTCGTGGTGTTGAGAATATAAAGATGTCTTGAGGTTTCTGCGGATTTCGGATGCGATACGTCGGTCAGTACACGCATGTGAGGGTGAAATAGAGTTGTCTAAACATGAACGAATTACTGTAGTGAACTGATGCTCTGGAACCTTCTCTAACAATACTTTTATTCAGTTTTCTGTATTCGTGGTGTTGAGAATATAGAGGTGTCTTGAGGTTTCTGCGGATTTCGGATGCGATACGTCGATCAGTACACGCACGTAAGGGTGAAATAGAGTTGTCCAAACATGAACGAGTTACTGTAGTGAACTGATGCTCTGGAACCTTCTCTAACAATACTTTTATTCAGTTTTCTGTATGTGTGGTGTTGAGAATATAGAGATGTCTTGAGGTTTCTGCGGATTTCGGATGCGATACGTCGATCAGTAGACGCACGTGAGGGTGAAATAGAGTTGTCTAAACATGAACGAATTACTGTAGTGAACTGATGCTCTGAAACCTTCTCTAACAATACTTTTATTCAGTTTTCTGTATTTGTGGTAATGAGAAGATAAAGATGTCGTGAGGTTTCTGCGGAATTCGGATGCGATACGTCGGTCAGTACACGCACGTGAGGGTGAAATGGAGTTGTCTAAACATGAACGAATTACTGTAGTGAACTGATGCTCTGGAACCTTCTCTAACAATACTTTTATTCAGTTTTCTGTATTTGTGGTGTTGAGAATATAGAGATGTCTTGAGGTTTCTGCGAAGTTCGGATGCGATACGTCGGTCAGTACACGCACGTGAGGGTGAAATAGAGTTGTCTGAACATGAACGAATTACTGTAGTGAACTGATGATCTGGAACCTTGTCTACCAATACTTTTATTCAGTTTTCTGTATTTGTGGTAATGAGAAGATAACGATGTCGTGAGGTTTCTGCGGATTTCGGATGCGATACGTCGGTCAGTACACGCACGTGAGGGTGAAATAGAGTTTTCTAAACATGAACGAATTACTGTAGTGAACTGATGATCTGGAACCTTGTCTAACAACACTTTTATTCAGTTCTCTGTATTTGTGGTGATGAGAAAATAAAGATGTCGTGAGGTTTCTGCGGTGTTCGGATGCGATAAGTCGGTCAGTACACGCACGTGAGGGTGGAATAGAGTTGTCTAAACATAAACGAATTACTGTAGTGAACTGATGCTCTGGAACCTTCTCTAACAATACTTTTATTCAGTTTGCTGTATTTGTGGTGTTGAGAATATAAAGATGTCTTGAGGTTTCTGCGGATTTCGGATGCGATACGTCGGTCAGTACACGCACGCGAGGGTGAAATAGAGTTGTCTAAACATGAAAGAATTACTGTAGTGAACTGATGCTCTGGAACCTTCTCTAACAATACTTTTATTCAGTTTTCTGTAATTGTGGTGTTGAGAATATAGAGATGTCTTGAGGTTTCTGCGGATTTCGGATGCGATACGTCGGTCAGTACACGCACGCGAGAGTGAAATAGAGTTGTCTTAACATGAACGAATTACTGTAGTGAACTGATGCTCTGGAACCTTCTCTAACAATACTTTTATTCAGATTTCTGTATTTGTGGTGTTGAGAATATAGAGATGTCTTGAGGTTTCTGCGGATTTCGGATGCGATACGTCGGTCAGTACACGCACGTGAGGGTGAAATAGAGTTGTCTAAACATGAACGAATTACTGTAGTGAACTGATGATCTGGAACCTTGTCTAACAATACTTTTATTCAGTTTTCTGTATTTGTGGTAATGAGAAGATAAAGATGTCGTGAGATTTCTGCGGACTTCGGATGCGGTACGTCGGTCAGTACACGCACGTGAGGGTGAAATAGAGTTGTCTAAACATGAACGAATTACTGTAGTAAACTGATGATCTGGAACCTTGTCTAACAATACTTTTATTCAGTTTTCTGTATTTGTGGTGATGAGAAGATAAAGATGTCGTGAGGTTTCTACGGTGTTCGGATGCGATACGTCGGTCAGTACACGCACGTGAGGGTGAAATGGAGTTGTCTAAACATGAACGAATTACTGTAGTGAACTCATGCTCTGGAACCTTCTCTAACAATACTTTTATTCAGTTTTCTGTATGTGTGGTGTTGAGAATATAGAGATGTCTTGAGGTTTCTGCGGATTTCGGATGCGATACGTCGATCAGTACACGCACGTGAGGGTGAAATAGAGTTGTCTAAACATGAACGAATTACTGTAGTGAACTGATGATCTGGAACCTTGTCTAACAATACTTTTATTCAGTTTTCTGTATTTGTGGTGTTGAGAATATAGAGATGTCTTGAGTTTTTTGCGGATTTCGGGTGCGATACGTCGTTCAGTACACGCACGCGAGGGTGAAATAGAGTTGTCTTAACATGAACAGATTACTGTAGTGAACTGATGCTCTGGAACCTTCTCTGACAATACTTTTATTCAGTTTTCTGTATTCGTGGTGTTGAGAATATAGAGATGTCTTGAGTTTTTTGCGGATTTCGGGTGCGATACGTCGTTCAGTACACGCACGCGAGGGTGAAATAGAGTTGTCTTAACATGAACGAATTACTGTAGTGAACTGATGCTCTGGAACCTTCTCTAACAATACTTTTATTCAGTTTTCTGTATTTGTGGTGTTGAGAATATAGAGATGTCTTGAGGTTTCTGCGAAATTCGGATGCGATACATCAGTCAGTACACGCACGTGAGGGTGAAATAGAGTTGTCTGAACATGAACGAATTACTGTAGTGAACTGATGCACTGGAACCTTCTCTAACAATACTTTTATTCAGTTTTCTGTATTTGTGGTGTTGAGAATATATAGATGTCTTGAGGTTTCTGCGGATTTCGGATGCGATACGTCAGTCAGTACACGCACGTGAGGGTGAAATAGAGTTGTCTAAACATGAACGAATTACTGTAGTGAACTGATGATCTGGAACCTTGTCTAACAATACTTTATTCAGTTTTCTGTATTTGTGGTAATGAGAATATAGAGATGTCTTGAGGTTTCTGCGGATTTCGGATTCGATACGTCAGTCAGTACACGCACGTGAGGGTGAAATAGAGTTGTCTAAACATGAACGAATTACTGTAGCGAACTGATGATCTGGAACCTTGTCTAACAATACTTTTATTCAGTTTTCTGTATTTGTGGTGTTGAGAATATAGAGATGTCTTGAGGTTTCTGCGGATTTCGGATTCGATACGTCAGTCAGTACACGCACGTGAGGGTGAAATAGAGTTGTCTAAACATGAACGAATTACTGTAGTAAACTGATGATCTGGAACCTTCTCTAACAATACTTTTATTCAGTTTTCTGTATTTGTGGTAATGAGAAGATAAAGATGTCGTGAGGTTTCTGCGGATTTCGGATGCGATACGTCGGTCAGTACACGCACGTGAGGGTGAAATAGAGTTGTCTAAACATGAACGAATTACTGTAGTGAACTGATGATCTGGAACCTTGTCTAACAATACTTTTATTCAGTTTTCTGTATGTGTGGTGTTGAGAATATAGAGATGTCTTGAGGTTTCTGCGGATTTCGGATGCGATACGTCAGTCAGTACACGCACGCGAGGGTGAAATAGAGTTGTCTTAACATGAACGAATTACTGTAGTGAACTGATGCTCTGGAACCTTCTCTAACAATACTTTTATTCAGTTTTCTGTATTTGTGGTGTTGAGAATATAGAGATGTCTTGAGGTTTCTGCGAAGTTCGGATGCGATACGTCGGTCAGTACACGCACGTGAGGGTGAAATGGAGTTGTCTGAACATGAACGAATTACTGTAGTGAACTGATGCACTGGAACCTTCTCTAACAATACTTTTATTCAGTTTTCTGTATTTGTGGTGTTAAGAATATAAAGATGTCTTGAGGTTTCTGCGGATTTCGGATGCGATACGTCAGTCAGTACACGCACGTGAGGGTGAAATAGAGTTGTCTAAACATGAACGAATTACTGTAGTGAACTGATGATCTGGAACCTTCTCTAACAATACTTTTATTCAGTTTTCTGTATTTGTGGTGTTAAGAATATAAAGATGTCTTGAGGTTTCTGCGGATTTCGGATGCGATACGTCAGTCAGTACACGCACGTGAGGGTGAAATAGAGTTGTCTAAACATGAACGAATTACTGTAGTGAACTGATGATCTGGAACCTTCTCTAACAATACTTTTATTCAGTTTTCTGTATTTGTGGTGTTAAGAATATAAAGATGTCTTGAGGTTTCTGCGGATTTCGGATGCGATACGTCAGTCAGTACACGCACGTGAGGGTGAAATAGAGTTGTCTGAACATGAACGAATTACTGTAGTGAACTGATGCACTGGAACCTTCTCTAACAATACTTTTATTCAGTTTTCTGTATTTGTGGTGTTAAGAATATAAAGATGTCTTGAGGTTTCTGCGGATTTCGGATGCGATACGTCAGTCAGTACACGCACGTGAGGGTGAAATAGAGTTGTCTAAACATGAACGAATTACTGTAGTGAACTGATGATCTGGAACCTTGTCTAACAATACTTTATTCAGTTTTCTGTATTTGTGGTAATGAGAAGATAAAGATGTCGTGAGGTTTCTGCGGATTTCGGATGCGATACGTCGGTCAGTACACGCACGCGAGGGTGAAATAGAGTTGTCTTAACATGAACGAATTACTGTAGTGAACTGATGCTCTGGAACCTTCTCTAACAATACTTTTATTCAGTTTTCTGTATTTGTGGTGTTGAGAATATAGAGATGTCTTGAGGTTTCTGCGAAGTTCGGATGCGATACATCAGTCAGTACACGCACGTGAGGGTGAAATAGAGTTGTCTGAACATGAACGAATTACTGTAGTGAACTGATGCACTGGAACCTTCTCTAACAATACTTTAATTCAGTTTTCTGTATTTGTGGTGTTGAGAATATAAAGATGTCTTGAGGTTTCTGCGGATTTCGGATGCGATACGTCAGTCAGTACACGCACGTGAGAGTGAAATAGAGTTGTCTAAACATGAACGAATTACTGTAGTGAACTGATGATCTGGAACCTTGTCTAACAATACTTTATTCAGTTTTCTGTATTTGTGGTAATGAGAAGATAAAGATGTCGTGAGGTTTCTGCGGATTTCGGATGCGATACGTCGGTCAGTACACGCACGTGAGGGTGAAATAGAGTTGTCTAAACATGAACGAATTACTGTAGTGAACTGATGCTCTGGAACCTTCTCTAACAATACTTTTATTCAGTTTTCTGTATTTGTGGTGTTGAGAATATAGAGATGTCTTGAGGTTTCTGCGGATTTCGGATGCGATACGTCGGTCAGTACACGCACGTGAGGGTGAAATACAGTTGTCTAAACATGAACGAATTACTGTAGTGAACTGATGCTCTGGAACCTTCTCTAACAATACTTTTATTCAGTTTTCTGTATTTGTGGTGTTGAGAATATAGAGATGTCTTGAGGTTTCTGCGGATTTCGGATGCGATACGTCGGTCAGTACACGCACGCGAGAGTGAAATAGAGTTGTCTTGACATGAACGAATTACTGTAGTGAACTGATGCTCTGGAACCTTCTCTAACAATACTTTATTCAGTTTTCTGTATTTGTGGTGTTGAGAATATAGAGATGTCTTGAGTTTCTGCGGATTTCGGATGCGAATACGTCGGTCAGTACACGCACGCGAGAGTGAAATAGAGTTGTCTTGACATGACGAATTACTGTAGTGAACTGATGCTCTGGAACCTTCTCTAACAATACTTTTATTCAGTTTTCTGTATTTGTGGTGTTGAGAATATAGAGATGTCTTGAGGTTTCTGCGGATTTCGGATGCGATACGTCGGTCAGTACACGCACGTGAGGGTGAAATACAGTTGTCTAAACATGAACGAATTACTGTAGTGAACTGATGCTCTGGAACCTTCTCTAACAATACTTTTATTCAGTTTTCTGTATTTGTGGTGTTGAGAATATAGAGATGTCTTGAGGTTTCTGCGGATTTCGATGCGATACGTCGGTCAGTACACGCACGCGAGAGTGAAATAGAGTTGTCTTGACATGAACGAATTTACTGTAGTGAACTGATGCTCTGGAACCTTCTCTAACAATACTTTTATTCAGTTTTCTGTATTTGTGGTGTTGAGAATATAGAGATGTCTTGAGATTTCTGCGGATTTCGGATGCGATACGTCGGTCAGTACACGCACGTGAGGGTGAAATAGAGTTGTCTAAACATGAACGAATTACTGTAGTGAACTGATGATCTGGAAACTTGTCTAACAATACTTTTATTCAGTTTTCTGTATTTGTGGTAATGAGAAGATAAAGATGTCGTGAGGTTTCTGCGGATTTCGGATGCGATACGTCGGTCAGTACACCGCACGTGAGGGTGAAATAGAGTTGTCTAAACATGAACGAATTCCTGTAGTGAACTGATGATCTGGAACCTTGTCTAACAATACTTTTATTCAGTTTTCTGTATTTGTGTGATGAGAAGATAAAGATGTCGTGAGGTTTCTACGGTGTTCGGATGCGATACGTCGGTCAGTACACGCACGTGAGGGGTGAAATGGAGTTCTAAACATGAACGAATTACTGTAGTGAACTTATGCTCTGGAACCTTCTCTAACAATACTTTATTCAGTTTTCTGTATGTGTGGTGTTGAGAATATAGAGATGTCTTGAGGTTTCTGCGGATTTCGGATGCGATACGTCGATCAGTACACGCACGTGAGGGTGAAATAGAGTTGTCTAAACATGAACGAATTACTGTAGTGAACTGATGCTCTGGAACCTTCTCTAACAATACTTCTGTTCAGTTTTCTGTATTTGTGGTGTTGAGAAGATAAAGATGTCGTGAGGTTTCTGCGGATTTCGGATGCGATACGTCGGTCAGTACACGCACGTGAGGGTGAAATAGAGTTGTCTAAACATGAACGAATTACTGTAGTGAACTGATGATCTGGAACCTTGTCTAACAAAACTTTTATTCAGTTTTCTGTATTTGTGGTGATGAGAAGATAAAGATGTCGTGAGGTTTCTACGGTGTTCGGATGCGATACGTCGGTCAGTACACGCACGTGAGGGTGAAATGGAGTTCTAAACATGAACGAATTACTGTAGTGAACTTATGCTCTGGAACCTTCTCTAACAATACTTTTATTCAGTTTTCTGTATGTGTGGTGTTGAGAATATAGAGATGTCTTGAGGTTTCTGCGGATTTCGGATGCGATACGTCGATCAGTACACGCACGTGAGGGTGAAATAGAGTTGTCTAAACATGAACGAATTACTGTAGTGAACTGATGATCTGGAACCTTGTCTAACAATACTTTTATTCAGTTTTCTGTATTTGTGGTGTTGAGAATATAGAGATGTCTTGAGTTTTTTGCGGATTTCGGGTGCGATACGTCGTTCAGTACACGCGCGCGAGGGTAAAATAGAGTTGTCTTAACATGAACGAATTACTGTAGTGAACTGATGCTCTGGAACCTTCTCTAACAATACTTTTTTTTTCAGTTTCTGTATTTGTGGTGTTGAGAATATAGAGATGTCTTGAGGTTTCTGCGAAATTCGGATGCGATACAACAGTCAGTACACGCACGTGAGGGTGAAATAGAGTTGTCTGAACATGAACGAATTACTGTAGTGAACTGATGCACTGGAACCTTCTCTAACAATACTTTTATTCAGTTTTCTGTATTGTGGTGTTGAGAATATAAAGATGTCTTGAGGTTTCTGCGGATTTCGGATGCGATACGGTCAGTCAGTACACGCACGTGAGGGTGAAATAGAGTTGTCTAAACATGAACGAATTACTGTAGTGAACTGATGATCTGGAACCTTGTCTAACAATACTTTATTCAGTTTTCTGTATTTGTGGTGTTGAGAATATAAAGATGTCTGGAGGTTTCTGCGGATTTCGGATGCGATACGTCAGTCAGTACAACGCACGTGAGGGTGAAATAGAGTTGTCTAAACATGAACGAATTACTGTAGTGAACTGATGATCTGGAACCTTGTCTAACAATACTTTATTCAGTTTTCTGTATTTGTGGTAATGAGAAGATAAAGATGTCGTGAGGTTTCTGCGGATTTCGGATGCGATACGTCGGTCAGTACACGCACGTGAGGGTGAAATAGAGTTGTCTAAACATGAACGAATTACTGTAGTGAACTGATGCTCTGGAACCTTCTCTAACAATACTTTTATTCAGTTTTCTGTATTTGTGGTGTGAGAATATAGAGATGTCTTGAGGTTTCTGCGGATTTCGGATGCGATACGTCGGTCAGTACACGCACGCGAGTGAAATACAGTTGTCTAAACATGAACAAATACTGTAGTGAACTGATGCTCTGGAACCTTCTCTAACAATACTTTTATTCAGTTTTCTGTATTTGTGGTGTTGAGAATATAGAGATGTCTTGAGGTTTCTGCGGATTTCGGATGCGATACGTCGGTCAGTACACGCACGAGAGAGTGAAATAGAGTTGTCTTGACATGAACGA
The DNA here is from genome assembly GCA_964036275.1 of Litoditis marina. Lineage (NCBI taxonomy): Eukaryota > Metazoa > Nematoda > Chromadorea > Rhabditida > Rhabditidae > Litoditis > Litoditis marina. The sequence goes on along the minus strand of CAXIWQ010000351.1, from coordinate 39,759 downwards.
ATTACTGTAGTGAACTGATGCTCTGGAACCTTCTCTAACAATACTTTTATTCAGTTTTCTGTATTTGTGGTGTTGAGAATATAGAGATGTCTTGAGGTTTCTGCGGATTTCGGATGCGATACGTCGGTCAGTACACGCACGTGAGGGTGAAATAGAGTTGTCTAAACATGAACGAATTACTGTAGTGAACTGATGATCTGGAACCTTGTCTAACAATACTTTTATTCAGTTTTCTGTATTTGTGGTAATGAGAAGATAAAGATGTCGTGAGGTTTCTGCCGGATTTCGGATGCGATACGTCGGTCAGTACACGCACGTGAGGGTGAAATAGAGTTGTCTAAACATGAACGAATTATTGTAGTGAACTGATGATCTGGAACCTTGTCTAACAATACTTTTATTCAGTTTTCTGTATTTGTGGTGATGAGAAGATAAAGATGTCGTGAGGTTTCTACGGTGTTCGGATGCGATACGTCGGTCAGTACACGCACGTGAGGGTGAAATGGAGTTCTAAACATGAACGAATTACTGTAGTGAACTTATGCTCTGGAACCTTCTCTAACAATACTTTTATTCAGTTTTCTGTATGTGTGGTGTTGAGAATATAAAGATGTCTTGAGGTTTCTGCGGATTCGGATGCGATACGTCGATCAGTACACGCACGTGAGGGTGAAATAGAGTTGTCTGAACATGAACGAATTACTGTAGTGAACTGATTGATCTGGAACCTTGTCTAACAATACTTTTATTCAGTTTTCTGTACTTGTGGTAATGAGAAGATAAAGATGTCGTGAGGTTTCTGCGGATTTCGGATGCGATACGTCGGTCAGTACACGCACGTGAGGGTGAAATAGAGTTGTCTAAACATGAACGAATTACTGTAGTGAACTGATGATCTGGAACCTTGTCTAACAATACTTTTATTCAGTTTTCTGTATTTGTGGTGTTGAGAATATAGAGATGTCTTGAGTTTTTTGCGGATTTCGGGTGCGATACGTCGTTCAGTACACGCACGCGAGGGTGAAATAGAGTTGTCTTAACATGAACAAATTACTGTAGTGAACTGATGCTCTGGAACCTTCTCTAACACTACTTTTATTCAGTTTTCTGTATTTGTGGTGTTGAGAAGAGATGTCTTGAGGTTTCTGCGGATTTCGGATGCGATACGTCGGTCAGTACACGCACGTGAGGGTGAAATAGAGTTGTCTAAACATGAACGAATTACTGTAGTGAACTGATGATCTGGAACCTTGTCTAACAATACTTTTATTCAGTTTTCTGTATTTGTGGTGTTGAGAATATAGAGATGTCTTGAGTTTTTTGCGGATTTCGGGTGCGATACGTCGTTCAGTACACGCACGTGAGGGTGAAATAGAGTTGTCTAAACATGAACGAATTACTGTAGTGAACTTATGCTCTGGAACCTTCTCTAACAATACTTTTATTCAGTTTTCTGTATTTGTGGTGTTGAGAATATAGAGATGTCTTGAGGTTTCTGCGAAATTCGGATGCGATACATCAGTCAGTACACGGACGTGAGGGTGAAATAGAGTTGTCTGAACATGAACGAATTACTGTAGTGAACTGATGATCTGGAACCTTGTCTAACAATACTTTTATTCAGTTTTCTGTATTTGTGGTGTTGAGAATATAGAGATGTCTTGAGTTTTTGCGGATTTCGGGTGCGATACGTCGTTCAGTACACGCACGCGAGGGTGAAATAGAGTTGTCTTAACATGAACAAATTACTGTAGTGAACTGATGCTCTGGAACCTTCTCTAACACTACTTTTATTCAGTTTTCTGTATTTGTGGTGTTGAGAATATAGAGATGTCTTGAGGTTTCTGCGGATTTCGGATGCGATACGTCGGTCAGTACACGCACGTGAGGGTGAAATAGAGTTGTCTAAACATGAACGAATTACTGTAGTGAACTGATGATCTGGAACCTTGTCTAACAATACTTTTATTCAGTTTTCTGTATTTGTGGTGTTGAGAATATAGAGATGTCTTGAGTTTTTTGCGGATTTCGGGTGCGATACGTCGTTCAGTACACGCACGTGAGGGTGAAATAGAGTTGTCTAAACATGAACGAATTACTGTAGTGAACTTATGCTCTGGAACCTTCTCTAACAATACTTTTATTCAGTTTTCTGTATTTGTGGTGTTGAGAATATAGAGATGTCTTGAGGTTTCTGCGAAATTCGGATGCGATACATCAGTCAGTACACGGACGTGAGGGTGAAATAGAGTTGTCTGAACATGAACGAATTACTGTAGTGAACTGATGCACTGGAACCTTCTTTAACAATACTTTTATTCAGTTTTCTGTATTTGTGGTGTTGAGAATATAAAGATGTCTTGAGGTTTCTGCGGATTTCGGATGCGATACGTCAGTCAGTACACGCACGTGAGGGTGAAATAGAGTTGTCTGAACATGAACGAATTACTGTAGTGAACTGATGATCTGGAACCTTGTCTAACAATACTTTTATTCAGTTTTCTGTATTTGTGGTGTTGAGAATATAGAGATGTCTTGAGTTTTTTGCGGATTTCGGGTGCGATACGTCAGTCAGTACACGCACTTGAGGGTGAAATAGAGTTGTATAAACATGAACGAATTACTGTAGTGAACTGATGATCTGGAACCTTGTCTAACAATACTTTATTCAGTTTTCTGTATTTGTGGTAATGAGAAGATAAAGATGTCGTGAGGTTTCTGCGGATTTCGGATGCGATACGTCGGTCAGTACACGCACGCGAGGGTGAAATACAGTTGTCTAAACATGAACGATTTACTGTAGTGAACTGATTCTCTGGAACCTTCTCTAACAATACTTTTATTCAGTTTTCTGTATTTGTGGTGTTGAGAATATAGAGATGTCTTGAGGTTTCTGGCGGATTTCGGATGCGATACGTCGGTCAGTCCACGCACGCGAGAGTGAAATAGAGTTGTCTTGACATGAACGAATTACTGTAGTGAACTGATGCTCTGGAACCTTCTCTAACAATACTTTTATTCAGTTTTCTGTATTTGTGGTGTTGAGAATATAGAGATGTCTTGAGGTTTCTGCGGATTTCGGATGCGATACGTCGGTCAGTACACGCACGTGAGGGTGAAATGGAGTTGTCTAAACATGAACGATTTACTGTAGTGAACTAATGATCTGGAACCTTGTCTAACGATACTTTTATTCAGTTTTCTGTATTTGTGGTAATGAGAAGATAAAGATGTCGTGAGGTTTCTGCGGATTTCGGATGCGATACGTCGGTCAGTACACGCACGTGAGGGTGAAATAGAGTTGTCTTAACATGAACGAATTACTGTAGTGAACTGATGATCTGGAACCTTGTCTAACAATACTTTTATTCAGTTTTCTGTATTTGTGGTGATGAGAAGATAAAGATGTCGTGAGGTTTCTGCGGATTTCGGATGCGATACGTCGGTCAGTACACGCACGTGAGGGTGAAATAGAGTTGTCTAAACATGAACGAATTACTGTAGTGAACTGATGATCTGGAACCTTGTCTAACAATACTTTTATTCAGTTTTCTGTATTTGTGGTGATGACAAGATAAAGATGTCGTGAGGTTTCTACTGTGTTCGGATGCGATACGTCGGTTAGTACACGCACGTGAGGGTGAAATGGAGTTCTAAACATGAACGAATTACTGTAGTGAACTTATGCTCTGGAACCTTCTCTAACAATACTTTTATTCAGTTTTCTGTATGTGTGGTGTTGAGAATATAGAGATGTCTTGAGGTTTCTGCGAAATTCGGATGCGATACGTCAGTCAGTACACGCACGTGAGAGTGAAATAGAGTTGTCGAAACATGAACGAATTACTGTAGTGAACTGATGCTCTGGAACCTTCTCTAAACAATACTTTTATTCAGTTTTCTGTATTTGTGGTGTTGAGAATATAGAGATGTCTTGAGGTTTCTGCGAATTTCGGATGCGATACGTCGGTCAGTACACGCACGTGAGGGTGAAATAGAGTTGTCTAAACATGAACGAATTACTGTAGTGAACTGATGATCTGGAACCTTGTCTAACAATACTTTTATTCAGTTTTCTGTATTTGTGGTAAGGAGAAGATAAAGATGTCGTGAGGTTTCTGCGGATTTCGGATGCGATACGTCGGTCAGTACACGCACGTGAGGGTGAAATAGAGTTGTCTAAACATGAACGAATTACTGTAGTGAACTGATGATCTGGAACCTTGTCTAACAATACTTTTATTCAGTTTTCTGTATTTGTGGTGATGAGAAGATAAAGATGTCGTGAGGTTTCTACGGTGTTCGGATGCGATACGTCGGTCAGTACACGCACGTGAGGGTGAAATGGAGTTCTAAACATGAACGAATTACTGTAGTGAACTTATGCTCTGGAACCTTCTCTAACAATACTTTTATTCAGTTTTCTGTATGTGTGGTGTTGAGAATATAGAGATGTCTTGAGGTTTCTGCGGATTTCGGATGCGATACGTCGATCAGTACACGCACGTGAGGTGTGAAATAGAGTTGTCTAAACATGAACGAATTACTGTAGTGAACTGATGATCTGGAACCTTGTCTAACAATACTTTTATTCAGTTTTCTGTATTTGTGGTGTTGAGAATATAGAGATGTCTTGAGTTTTTTGCGGATTTCGGGTGCGATACGTCGTTCAGTACACGCACGCGAGGGTGAAATAGAGTTGTCTTAACATGAACGAATTACTGTAGTGAACTGATGCTCTGGACCTTCTCTAACAATACTTTCATTCAGTTTTCTGTATTTGTGGTGTTGAGAATATAGAGATGTCTTGAGGTTTCTGCGAAATTCGGATGCGATACATCAGTCAGTACACGGACGTGAGGGTGAAATAGAGTTGACTGAACATGAACGAATTACTGTAGTGAACTGATGCACTGGAACCTTCTCTAACAATACTTTTATTCAGTTTTCTGTATTTGTGGTGTTGAGAATATAAAGATGTCTTGAGGTTTCTGCGGATTTCGGATGCGATACGTCAGTCAGTACACGCACGTGAGGGTGAAATAGAGTGGTCTGAACATGAACGAGTTACTGTAGTGAAACTGATGATCTGGAACCTTGTCTAACAATACTTTTATTCAGTTTTCTGTATTTGTGGTGATGAGAAGATAAAGATGTCGTGAGGTTTCTACGGTGTTCGGATGCGATACGTCGGTCAGTACACGCACGTGAGGGTGAAATGGAGTTCTAAACATGAACGAATTACTGTAGTGAACCTATGCTCTGGAACCTTCTCTAACAATACTTTTATTCAGTTTTCTGTATGTGTGGTGTTGAGAATATAGAGATGTCTTGAGGTTTCTGCGGATTTCGGATGCGATACGTCGATCAGTACACGCACGTGAGGGTGAAATAGAGTTGTCTAAACATGAACGAATTACTGTAGTGAACTGATGATCTGGAACCTTGTCTAACAATACTTTTATTCAGTTTTCTGTATTTGTGGTAATGAGAAGATAAAGATGTCGTGAGGTTTCTACGGTGTTCGGATGCGATACGTCGGTCAGTACACGCACGTGAGGGTGAAATGGAGTTCTAAACATGAACGAATTACTGTAGTGAACTTATGCTCTGGAACCTTCTCTAACAATACTTTTATTCAGTTTTCTGTATGTGTGGTGTTGAGAATATAGAGATGTCTTGAGGTTTCTGCGAATTCGGATGCGATACATCAGTCAGTACACGCACGTGAGGGTGAAATAGAGTTGTCTGAACATGAACGAATTACTGTAGTGAACTGATGCACTGGAACCTTCTCTAACAATACTTTTATTCAGTTTTCTGTATTTGTGGTGTTGAGAATATAAAGATGTCTTGAGGTTTCTGCGGATTTCGGATGCGATACGTCAGTCAGTACACGCACGTGAGGGTGAAATAGAGTTGTCTAAACATGAACAAATTACTGTAGTGAACTGATGATCTGGAACCTTGTCTAACAATACTTTATTCAGTTTTCTTTATTTGTGGTGTTGAGAATATAAAGATGTCTGGAGGTTTCTGCGGATTTCGGATGCGATACGTCAGTCAGTACACGCACGTGAGGGTGAAATAGAGTTGTCTAAACATGAACGAATTACTGTAGTGAACTGATGATCTGGAACCTTGTCTAACAATACTTTATTCAGTTTTCTGTATTTGTGGTAATGAGAAGATAAAGATGTCGTGAGGTTTCTGCGGATTTCGGATTGCGATACGTCGGTCAGTACACGCACGTGAGGGTGAAATAGAGTTGTCTAAACATGAACGAATTACTGTAGTGAACTGATGCTCTGGAACCTTCTCTAACAATACTTTTATTCAGTTTTCTGTATTTGTGGTGTTGAGAATATAGAGATGTCTTGAGGTTTCTGCGGATTTCGGATGCGATACGTCGGTCAGTACACGCACGCGAGGGTGAAATACAGTTGTCTAAACATGAACAAATTACTGTAGTGAACTGATGCTCTGGAACCTTCTCTAACAATACTTTTATTCAGTTTTCTGTATTTGTGGTGTTGAGAATATAGAGATGTCTTGAGGTTTCTGCGGATTTCGGATGCGATACGTCGGTCAGTACACGCACGAGAGAGTGAAATAGAGTTGTCTTGACATGAACCAATTACTGTAGTGGAACTGATGCTCTGGAACCTTCTCTAACAATACTTTTTTTCAGTTTTCTGTATTTGTGGTGTTGAGAATATAGAGATGTCTTGAGGTTTCTGCGAAATTCGGATGCGATACATCAGTCAGTACACGCACGTGAGGGTGAAATAGAGTTGTCTGAACATGAACGAATTACTGTAGTGAACTGATGCACTGGAACCTTCTCTAACAATACTTTTATTCAGTTTTCTGTATTTGTGGTGATGAGAAGATAAAGATGTCGTGAGGTTTCTACGGTGTTCGGATGCGATACGTCGGTCAGTACACGCACGTGAGGGTGAAATGGAGTTCTAAACATGAACGAATTACTGTAGTGAACTTATGCTCTGGAACCTTCTCTAACAATACTTTTATTCAGTTTTCTGTATGTGTGGTGTTGAGAATATAGAGATGTCTTGAGGTTTCTGCGGATTTCGGATGCGATACGTCGATCAGTACACGCACGTGAGGGTGAAATAGAGTTGTCTAAACATGAACGAATTACTGTAGTGAACTGATGATCTGGAACCTTGTCTAACAATACTTTTATTCAGTTTTCTGTATTTGTGGTGTTGAGAATATAGAGATGTCTTGAGTTTTTTGCGGATTTCGGGTGCGATACGTCGTTCAGTACACGCACGCGAGGGTGAAATAGAGTAGTCTTAACATGAACGAATTACTGTAGTGAACTGATGCTCTGGAACCTTCTCTAACAATACTTTTATTCAGTTTTCTGTATTTGTGGTGTTGAGAATATAGAGATGTCTTGAGGTTTCTGCGAATTCGGATGCGATACATCAGTCAGTACACGGAGGTGAGGGTGAAATAGAGTTGTCTGAACATGAACGAATTACTGTAGTGAACTGATGATCTGGAACCTTGTCTAACAATACTTTTATTCAGTTTTCTGTATTTGTGGTAATGAGAAGATAAAGATGTCGTGAGGTTTCTACGGTGTTCGATGCGATACGTCGGTCAGTACACGCACGTGAGGGTGAAATGGAGTTCTAAACATGAACGAATTACTGTAGTGAACTTATGCTCTGGAACCTTCTCTAACAATACTTTTATTCAGTTTTCTGTATGTGTGGTGTTGAGAATATAGAGATGTCTTGAGGTTTCTGCGGATTTCGGATGCGATACGTCGATCAGTACACGCACGTGAGGGTGAAATAGAGTTGTCTAAACATGAACGAATTACTGTAGTGAACTGATGATCTGGAACCTTGTCTAACAATACTTTTATTCAGTTTTCTGTGTTTGTGGTGTTGAGAATATAGAGATGTCTTGAGTTTTTGCGGATTTCGGGTGCGATACGTCGTTCAGTACACGCACGCGAGGGTGAAATAGAGTTGTCTTAACATGAACGAATTACTGTAGTGAACTGAAGCTCTGGAACCTTCTCTAATAATACTTTTATTCAGTTTTCTGTATTTGTGGTGTTGAGAATATAGAGATGTCTTGAGGTTTCTGCGAAATTCGGATGCGATACGTCAGTCAGTACACGGACGTGAGGGTGAAATAGAGTTGACTGAACATGAACGAATTACTGTAGTAAACTGATGCACTGGAACCTTCTCTAACAATACTTTTATTCAGTTTTCTGTATTTGTGGTGTTGAGAATATAAAGATGTCTTGAGGTTTCTGCGGATTTCGGATGCGATACGTCAGTCAGTACACGCACGTGAGGGTGAAATAGAGTTGTCTGAACATGAACGAATTACTGTAGTGAACTGATGATCTGGGAACCTTGTCTAACAATACTTTTATTCAGTTTTCTGTATTTGTGGTGATGAGAAGATAAAGATGTCGTGAGGTTTCTACGGTGTTCGGATGCGATACGTCGGTCAGTACACGCACGTGAGGGTGAAATGGAGTTCTAAACATGAACGAATTACTGTAGTGAACTTATGCTCTGGAACCTTCTCTAACAATACTTTTATTTAGTTTTCTGTATGTGTGGTGTTGAGAATATAGAGATGTCTTGAGGTTTCTGCGGATTTCGGATGCGATACGTCGATCAGTACACGCACGTGAGGGTGAAATGGAGGTTGTCTAAACATGAACGAATTACTGTAGTGAACTGATGATCTGGAACCTTGTCTAACAATACTTTTATTCAGTTTTCTGTATTTGTGGTGTTGAGAATATAGAGATGTCTTGAGTTTTTTGCGGATTTCGGGTGCGATACGTCGTTCAGTACACGCACGCGAGGGTGAAATAGAGTTGTCTTAACATGAACGAATTACTGTAGTGAACTGATGCTCTGGAACCTTCTCTAACAATACTTTTATTCAGTTTTCTGTATTTGTGGTGTTGAGAATATAGAGATGTCTTGAGGTTTCTGCGAAATTCGGATGCGATACATCAGTCAGTACACGGAGGTGAGGGTGAAATAGAGTTGTCTGAACATGAACGAATTACTGTAGTGAACTGATGATCTGGAACCTTGTCTAACAATACTTTTATTCAGTTCTCTGTATTTGTGGTAATGAGAAGATAAAGATGTCGTGAGGTTTCTGCGGATTTCGGATGCGATACGTCGGTCAGTACACGCACGTGAGGGTGAAATAGAGTTGTCTAAACATGAACGAATTACTGTAGTGAACTGATGATCTGGAACCTTGTCTAACAATACTTTTATTCAGTTTTCTGTATTTGTGGTGTTGAGAATATAGAGATGTCTTGAGTTTTTTGCGGATTTCGGGTGCGATACGTCAGTCAGTACACGCACTTGAGGGTGAATAGAGTTGTATAAACATGAACGAATTACTGTAGTGAACTGATGATCTGGAACCTTGTCTAACAATACTTTATTCAGTTTTCTGTATTTGTGTAATGAGAAGATAAAGATGTCGTGAGGTTTCTGCGGATTTCGGATGCGATACGTCGGTCAGTACACGCACGCGAGGGTGAAATACAGTTGTCTAAACATGAACGATTTACTGTAGTGAACTGATTCTCTGGAACCTTCTCTAACAATACTTTATTCAGTTTTCTGTATTTGTGGTGTTGAGAATATAGAGATGTCTTGAGGTTTCTGCGGATTTCGGATGCGATACGTCGGTCAGTCCACGCACGCGAGAGTGAAATAGAGTTGTCTTGACATGAACGAATTACTGTAGTGAACTGATGCTCTGGAACCTTCTCTAACAATACTTTTATTCAGTTTTCTGTATTTGTGGTGTTGAGAATATAGAGATGTCTTGAGGTTTCTGCGGATTTCGGATGCGATACGTCGGTCAGTACACGCACGTGAGGGTGAAATGGAGTTGTCTAAACATGAACGATTTACTGTAGTGAACTAATGATCTGGAACCTTGTCTAACGATACTTTTATTCAGTTTTCTGTATTTGTGGTAATGAGAAGATAAGATGTCGTGAGGTTTCTGCGGATTTCGGATGCGATACGTCGGTCAGTACACGCACGTGAGGGTGAAATAGAGTTGTCTTAACATGAACGAATTACTGTAGTGAACTGATGATCTGGAACCTTGTCTAACAATACTTTTATTCAGTTTTCTGTATTTGTGGTGATGAGAAGATAAAGATGTCGTGAGGTTTCTACGGTGTTCGGATGCGATACGTCGGTCAGTACACGCACGTGAGGGTGAAATGGAGTTCTAAACATGAACGAATTACTGTAGTGAACTTATGCTCTGGAACCTTCTCTAACAATACTTTTATTCAGTTTTCTGTATGTGTGGTGTTGAGAATATAGAGATGTCTTGAGGTTTCTGCGGATTTCGGATGCGATACGTCGATCAGTACACGCACGTGAGGGTGAAATAGAGTTGTCTAAACATGAACGAATTACTGTAGTGAACTGATGATCTGGAACCTTGTCTAACAATACTTTTATCAGTTTTCTGTATTTGTGGTGTTGAGAATATAGAGATGTCGTGAGGTTTCTGCGGATTTCGGATGCGATACGTCGGTCAGTACACGCACGTGAGGGTGAAATAGAGTTGTCTAAACATGAACGAATTACTGTAGTGAACTGATGATCTGGAACCTTGTCTAACAATACTTTTATTCAGTTTTCTGTATTTGTGGTGATGAGAAGATAAAGATGTCGTGAGGTTTCTACGGTGTTCGGATGCGATACGTCGGTCAGTACACGCACGTGAGGGTGAAATGGAGTTCTAAACATGAACGAATTACTGTAGTGAACTTATGCTCTGGAACCTTCTCTAACAATACTTTTATTCAGTTTTCTGTATGTGTGGTGTTGAGAATATAGAGATGTCTTGAGGTTTCTGCGAAATTCGGATGCGATACGTCAGTCAGTACACGCACGTGAGAGTGAAATAGAGTTGTCGAAACATGAACGAATTACTGTAGTGAACTGATGCTCTGGAACCTTCTCTAACAATACTTTTATTCAGTTTTCTGTATTTGTGGTGTTGAGAATATAGAGATGTCTTGAGGTTTCTGCGAATTTCGGATGCGATACGTCGGTCAGTACACGCACGTGAGGGTGAAATAGAGTTGTCTAAACATGAACGAATTACTGTAGTGAACTGATGATCTGGAACCTTGTCTAACAATACTTTTATTCAGTTTTCTGTATTTGTGGTAAGGAGAAGATAAAGATGTCGTGAGGTTTCTGCGGATTTCGGATGCGATACGTCGGTCAGTACACGCACGTGAGGGTGAAATAGAGTTGTCTAAACATGAACGATTACTGTAGTGAACTGATGATCTGGAACCTTGTCTAACAATACTTTTATTCAGTTTTCTGTATTTGTGGTGATGAGAAGATAAAGATGTCGTGAGGTTTCTACGGTGTTCGGATGCGATACGTCGGTCAGATACACGCACGTGAGGGTGAAATGGAGTTCTAAACATGAACGAATTACTGTAGTGAACTTATGCTCTGGAACCTTCTCTAACAATACTTTTATTCAGTTTTCTGTATGTGTGGTGTTGAGAATATAGAGATGTCTTGAGGTTTCTGCGGATTTCGGATGCGATACGTCGATCAGTACACGCACGTGAGGGTGAAATAGAGTTGTCTAAACATGAACGAATTACTGTAGTGAACTGATGATCTGGAACCTTGTCTAACAATACTTTTATTCAGTTTTCTGTATTTGTGGTGTTGAGATATAGAGATGTCTTGAGTTTTTTGCGGATTTCGGGTGCGATACGTCGTTCAGTACACGCACGCGAGGGTGAAATAGAGTTGTCTTAACATGATCGAATTAACTGTAGTGAACTGATGCTCTGGAACCTTCTCTAACAATACTTTCATTCAGTTTTCTGTGTTTGTGGTGTTGAGAATATAGAGATGTCTTGAGGTTTCTACGGTGTTCGGATGCGATACGATCGGTCAGTACACGCACGTGAGGGTGAAATGGAGTTCTAAACATGAACGAATTACTGTAGTGAACTTATGCTCTGGAACCTTCTCTAACAATACTTTTATTCAGTTTTCTGTATGTGTGGTGTTGAGAATATAGAGATGTCTTGAGGTTTCTGCGGATTTCGGATGCGATACGTCGATCAGTACACGCACGTGAGGGTGAAATAGAGTTGTCTAAACATGAACGAATTACTGTAGTGAACTGATGATCTGGAACCTTGTCTAACAATACTTTTATTCAGTTTTCTGTATTTGTGGTGATGAGAAGATAAAGATGTCGTGAGGTTTCTACGGTGTTCGGATGCGATACGTCGGTCAGTACACGCACGTGAGGGTGAAATGGAGTTCTAAACATGAACGAATTACTGTAGTGAACTTATGCTCTGGAACCTTCTCTAACAATACTTTTATTCAGTTTTCTGTATGTGTGGTGTTGAGAATATAGAGATGTCTTGAGGTTTCTGCGGATTTCGGATGCGATACGTCGATCAGTACACGCACGTGAGGGTGAAATAGAGTTGTCTAAACATGAACGAATTACTGTAGTGAACTGATGATCTGGAACCTTGTCTAACAATACTTTTATTCAGTTTTCTGTATTTGTGGTGTTGAGAATATAGAGATGTCTTGAGTTTTTGCGGATTTCGGGTGCGATACGTCGTTCAGTACACGCACGCGAGGGTGAAATAGAGTTGTCTTAACATGATCGAATTACTGTAGTGAACTGATGCTCTGGAACCTTCTCTAACAATACTTTCATTCAGTTTTCTGTGTTTGTGGTGTTGAGAATATAGAGATGTCTTGAGGTTTCTACGGTGTTCGGATGCGATACGTCGGTCAGTACACGCACGTGAGGGTGAAATGGAGTTCTAAACATGAACGAATTACTGTAGTGAACTTATGCTCTGGAACCTTCTCTAACAATACTTTTATTCAGTTTTCTGTATTGTGTGGTGTTGAGAATATAGAGATGTCTTGAGGTTTCTGCGGATTTCGGATGCGATACGTCGATCAGTACACGCACGTGAGGGTGAAATAGAGTTGTCTAAACATGAACGAATTACTGTAGTGAACTGATGATCTGGAACCTTGTCTAACAATACTTTTATTCAGTTTTCTGTATTTGTGGTGTTGAGAATATAGAGATGTCGTGAGGTTTCTACGGTGTTCGGATGCGATACGTCGGTCAGTACACGCACGTGAGGGTGAAATGGAGTTCTAAACATGAACGAATTACTGTAGTGAACTTATGCTCTGGAACCTTCTCTAACAATACTTTTATTCAGTTTTCTGTATGTTTGGTGTTGAGAATATAGAGATGTCTTGAGGTTTCTGCGGATTTCGGATGCGATACGTCGATCAGTACACGCACGTGAGGGTGAAATAGAGTTGTCTAAACATGAACGAATTACTGTAGTGAACTGATGATCTGGAACCTTGTCTAACAATACTTTTATTCAGTTTTCTGTATTTGTGGTGTTGAGAATATAGAGATGTCTTGAGTTTTTTGCGGATTTCGGGTGCGATACGTCGTTCAGTACACGCACGCGAGGGTGAAATAGAGTTGTCTAAACATGAACGAATTACTGTAGTGAACTGATGATCTGGAACCTTGTCTAACAATACTTTTATTCAGTTTTCTGTATTTGTGGTGTTGAGAATATAAAGATGTCTTGAGGTTTCTGCGGATTTCGGATGCGATACGTCAGTCAGTACACGCACGTGAGGGTGAAATAGAGTTGTCTGAACATGAACGAATTACTGTAGTGAACTGATGATCTGGAACCTTGTCTAACAATACTTTTATTCAGTTTTCTGTATTTGTGGTAATGAGAAGATAAAGATGTCGTGAGGTTTCTACGGTGTTCGGATGCGATACGTCGGTCAGTACACGCACGTGAGGGTGAAATGGAGTTCTAAACATGAACGAATTACTGTAGTGAACTTATGCTCTGGAACCTTCTCTAACAATACTTTTATTCAGTTTTCTGTATGTGTGGTGTTGAGAATATAGAGATGTCTTGAGGTTTCTGCGGATTTCGGATGCGATACGTCGATCAGTACACGCACGTGAGGGTGAAATAGAGTTGTCTAAACATGAACGAATTACTGTAGTGAAACTGATGATCTGGAACCTTGTCTAACAATACTTTTATTCAGTTTTCTGTATTTGTGGTGTTGAGAATATAGAGATGTCTTGAGTTTTTTGCGGATTTCGGGTGCGATACGTCGTTCAGTACACGCACGCGAGGGTGAAATAGAGTTGTCTAAACATGAACGAATTACTGTAGTGAACTGATGATCTGGAACCTTGTCTAACAATACTTTTATTCAGTTTTCTGTATTTGTGGTGTTGAGAATATAGAGATGTCTTGAGTTTTTTGCGGATTTCGGGTGCGATACGTCGTTCAGTACACGCACGCGAGGGTGAAATAGAGTTGTCTTAACATGAACGAATTACTGTAGTGAACTGATGCTCTGGAACCTTCTCTAACAATACTTTTATTCAGTTTTCTGTATTTGTGGTGTTGAGAATATAAAGATGTCTTGAGGTTTCTGTGGATTTCGATGCGATACGTCAGTCAGTACACGCACGTGAGGGTGAAATAGAGTTGTCTGAACATGAACGAATTACTGTAGTGAACTGATGATCTGGAAACCTTGTCTAACAATACTTTTATTCAGTTTTCTGTATTTGTGGTGATGAGAAGATAAAGATGTCGTGAGGTTTCTACGGTGTTCGGATGCGATACGTCGGTCAGTACACGCACGTGAGGTGAAATGGAGTTCTAAACATGAACGAATTACTGTAGTGAACTTATGCTCTGGAACCTTCTCTAACAATACTTTTATTCAGTTTTCTGTAATTGTGGTGTTGAGAATATAGAGATGTCTTGAGGTTTCTGCGAAATTCGGATGCGATACATCAGTCAGTACACGGAGGTGAGGGTGAAATAGAGTTGTCTGAACATGAACGAATTACTGTAGTGAACTGATGATCTGGAACCTTGTCTAACAATACTTTTATTCAGTTCTCTGTATTTGTGGTAATGAGAAGATAAAGATGTCGTGAGGTTTCTGCGGATTTCGGATGCGATACGTCGGTCAGTACACGCACGTGAGGGTGAAATAGAGTTGTCTAAACATGAACGAATTACTGTAGTGAACTGATGATCTGGAACCTTGTCTAACAATACTTTTATTCAGTTTTCTGTATTTGTGGTGATGAGAAGATAAAGATGTCGTGAGGTTTCTACGGTGTTCGGATGCGATACGTCGGTCAGTACACGCACGTGAGGGTGAAATGGAGTTCTAAACATGAACGAATTACTGTAGTGAACTTATGCTCTGGAACCTTCTCTAACAATACTTTTATTCAGTTTTCTGTATGTGTGGTGTTGAGAATATAGAGATGTCTTGAGGTTTCTGCGGATTTCGGATGCGATACGTCGATCAGTACACGCACGTGAGGGTGAAATAGAGTTGTCTAAACATGAACGAATTACTGTAGTGAACTGATGATCTGGAACCTTGTCTAACAATACTTTTATTCAGTTTTCTGTATTTGTGGTGTTGAGAATATAGAGATGTCTTGAGTTTTTTGCGGATTTCGGGTGCGATACGTCGTTCAGTACACGCACGCGAGGGTGAAATAGAGTTGTCTTAACATGAACGAATTACTGTAGTGAACTGATGCTCTGGAACCTTCTCTAACAATACTTTTATTCAGTTTTCTGTATTTGTGGTGTTGAGAATATAGAGATGTCTTGAGGTTTCTGCGAAATTCGGATGCGATACATCAGTCAGTACACGGACGTGAGGGTGAAATAGAGTTGACTGAACATGAACGAATTACTGTAGTGAACTGATGCACTGGAACCTTCTCTAACAATACTTTTATTTAGTTTTCTGTATTTGTGGTGTTGAGAATATAGAGATGTCTTGAGTTTTTTGCGGATTTCGGGTGCGATACGTCGTTCAGTTCTGTCCACTTTTTGTCCTCAAGGATGTTGAAAACATTACCTCGGGACAAGAAGTGGACAACCTGTTTAATTTTTGTCTTCAGGAAACAAACTGGACAATCTGTCCACCTTTTGTCCCCAAGGATCTCGAAAAAGATTCCTCAGGACAAAAATTGGACAACCTGTCAACTCTTTGTCTTCAGGAAACAAACTGGACAATCTGTCCACTTTTTGTCCTCAAGGATATTGAAAAACTTTCCTCGGGACAAAAATTGGACAACCTGTTTACTTTTTGTCTTCAGGAAACAAACTGGACAATCTGTCCACTTTTTGTCCTCAAGGATGTTGAAAACATTACCTCGGGACAAAAAGTGGACAACCTGTTTACTTTTTGTCTTCAGGAAACAAACTGGACAATCTGTCCACTTTTTGTCCTCAAGGATGTTGAAAACATTTCCTCGGGACAAAAATTGGACAACCTGTTTACTTTTTGTCTTCAAGAAACCAACTGGACTGGACAATCTGCCCACCTTTTGTCCTCAAGGATGTTGAAAACATTACCTCGGGACAAAAATTGGACAATCTGTCCACTTTTTGTCCTCAAGGATGTTGAAAACATTTCCTCGGGACAAAAATTGGACAACCTGTTTACTTTTTGTCTTCAGGAAACCAACTGGACTGGACAATCTGCCCACCTTTTGTCCTCAAGGATGTTGAAAACATTACCTCGGGACAAAAATTGGACAATCTGTTCACTTTTTGTCTTCAAGAAACAAACTGGACAATCTGTCCACTTTTTGTCCTCAAGGATGTTGAAAACATTTCCTCGGGACAAAAATTGGACAACTTGTTTAATTTTTGTCTTCAGGAAACCAACTGGACAATCTGTCCACCTTTTGTCCTCAAGGATGTTGAAAACATTTCCTCGGGACGAAAATTGGACAACCTTACTTTTTGTCTTCAAGAAACAAACTGGACAATCTGTCCACTTTTTGTCCTCAAGGATGTTGAAAACATTTCCTCGGGACAAAAATTGGACAACTTGTTTAATTTTTGTCTTCAGGAAACCAACTGGACAATCTGTCCACCTTTTGTCCTCAAGGATGTTGAAAACATTTCCTCGGGACAAAAATTGGACAACCTGTTTACTTTTTGTCTTCAGGAAACAATATAATAATAATCTTTTACGGCAACTATTTCAGCCGTGTGCTTTATTGAGAAAACAAGGTAGGTCGCCGGCGGCTAAAGCCGCCTCCGCCTCCCTTGTTTTTATTCCGGGCTGGCGAGAGCTTCCTGGCCCTATTTTTTCTGAACATGGACCGCCGAAGCTCTCCTCAACATAGAGCACGAAAAATGTCCTCAATAGCAAAACCTCTCTTCAACATAGAGTGCGAGTTTGCTCTCTAACATAGAGCGCGACTCCTCTCTCCAACAAAGAGCGCGATCACTCTCCCTAACAGAGCGCGAGTCCTCTATTTAACTTAGAGCGCTAGCACTCTTCCTGACTTAGAGCGCTAGCACTCTCCCTAACATAGAGCGCGAGTCCTCTTTCTAACTTATAGCGCGAGATCTCTCCCAAACATAGAGCGCGGAACTTCTACTTAACATAGAGCGCGGGATGTCTCAGCATAGAGCGCGGAACTTCTTCCTAACATAGAGCGCGGAACTTCTTCCTAACATAGAGCGCGGAACTTCTCCTAACAGAGCGCGAGTCCTCTATCTAACTTAGAGCGCGAGATCTCTCCCTAACATAGAGCGCGGAACTTCTACTTAACATAGAGCGCGGGATGTCTCAGCATAGAGCGCGGAACTTCTCCCTAACATAGAGCGTGGAACTTCTTCCTAACATAGAGCGCGGAACTTCTCCTTAACATAGAGCGCGGGATGTCTTAACATAGATCGCGAGACGTCTATCTAACATAGAGCGCTGAACTTTTTTTACATAGAGCGCGGGACTTCTCCTTAACAAAGAGCGCGAAACTTCTCCTTAACATAGAGCGCGACAGTTCTCGTTAGGATTCTCTCTTTCTCTCTCTCTCTACCTCTCTCTTTTCCTTTCTCTCTGTTAGGGCTGCGTGTATTCCACGTGACTTTAACGTCATCTGTTCAACTTAAAATGAGTAAATCTATTTCCCATATCGATTTCCAGTTGCAACCGATCTGTATTCTGCTTGAAAATGAAAATGAAATCCATCCAGCTCACGTTTTCTCACGCAGCTTGCCTCACTCTCCTCACCCGCTTTTCGACTAAAAGTACACCAATTGTTACAAACCCACAAACAAACACACCAGACTAGCGCTTTATACTAGTGGATTACATAATCACACACGAATCATATATCAACCGTAGAAGGACTGTCCGTAGAGGGGTGGAGATAGGCATGGGTGAGCTTTGTAACCAGCTCATGCGGTCCGCCAGACAGATACCGCGGCGAGCGGGGATCGAACCCAGGTCTGTGGAGCGACAGCCGAACGCTAACCACTTGACCACTCGGCCAAACTGGACAATCTGTCCACTTTTTGTCCTCAAGGATATTGAAAAACTTTCCTCGGGACAAAAATTGGACAACCTGTTTACTTTTTGTCTTCAGGAAACCAACTGGACTGGACAATCTGTCCACCTTTTGTCCTCAAGGATGTTGAAAACATTACCTCGGGACAAAAATTGGACAATCTGTTCATTTTTTGTCCTCAAGGATGTTGAAAACATTTCCTCGGGACAAAAATTGGACGACCTGTTCACTTTTTGTCTTCAGGAAACCAACTGGACAATCTGTCCACTTTTTGTCCTCAAGGATGTTGAAAACATTACCTTGGGACAAAAATTGGACAATCTGTCCACTTTCTGTCCCCAAGGATGTTGAAAACATTTCTTCGGGACAAAAATTGGACAACCTGTTTACTTTTTGTCTTCAGGAAACCAACTGGACAATCTGTCCACCTTTTGTCCTCAAGGATGTTGAAAACATTACCTTGGGACAAAAATTGGACAATCTGTCCACTTTTTGTCCCCAAGGATGTTGAAAACATTTCTTCGGGACAAAAATTGGACAACATGTTTACTTTTTGTCTTCAGGAAACCAACTGGACAATCTCTCCATCTTTTGTCCTCAAGGATGTTGAAAACATTACCTCGGGACAAAAATTGGACAATCTGTCCACCTTTTGTCCTCAAGGATATTGAAAAACTTTCCTCGGGACAAAAATTGGACAACCTGTTTACTTTTTGTCTTCAGGAAACAATATAATAATAATCTTTTACGGCAACTATTTCAGCCGTGTGCTTTATTGAGAAAATTACATAATCACACACAAATCATATATCAAGCGTAGAAGGACTGTCCGTAGAGGGGTGGAGATAGGCATGGGTGAGCTTTGTAACCAGCTCATGCGGTCCGCCAGACAGATACCGCGGCGAGCGGGGATCGAACCCAGGTCTGTGGAGCGACAGCCGAACGCTAACCACTTGACCACTCGGCCAAACTGGACAATCTGTCCACTTTTTGTCCTCAAGGATATTGAAAAACTTTCCTCGCGACAAAAATTGGACAACCTGTTTACTTTTTGTCTTCAGGAAACCAACTGGACTGGACAATCTGCCCACCTTTTGTCCTCAAGGATGTTGAAAACATTACCTCGGGACAAAAATTGGACAATCTGTTCACTTTTTGTCCTCAAGGATGTTGAAAACATTTCCTCGGGACAAAAATTGGCTGACCTGTTCACTTTTTGTCTTCAGGAAACCAACTGGACAATATGTCCACCTTTTGTCCTCAAGGATGTTGAAAACATTACCTTGGGACAAAAATTGGACAATCTGTCCACTTTCTGTCCCCAAGGATGTTGAAAACATTTCTTCGGGACAAAAATTGGACAACCTGTTTACTTTTTGTCTTCAGGAAACCAACTGGACAATCTGTCCACCTTTTGTCCTCAAGGATGTTGAAAACATTACCTTGGGACAAAAATTGGACAATCTGTCCACTTTCTGTCCCCAAGGATGTTGAAAACATTTCTTCGGGACAAAAATTGGACAACCTGTTTACTTTTTGTCTTCAGGAAACCAACTGGACAATATGTCCATCTTTTGTCCTCAAGGATGTTGAAAACATTACCTCGGGACAAAAATTGGACAATCTGTCCACTTTTTGTCCTCAAGGATGTTGAAAACATTTCCTCGGGACAAAAATTGGACAACCTGTTTACTTTTTGTCTTCAGGAAACCAACTGGACAATATGTCCATCTTTTGTCCTCAAGGATGTTGAAAACATTACCTCGGGACAAAAATTGGACAATCTGTTCATTTTTTGTCCTCAAGGATGTTGAAAACATTTCCTCGGGACAAAAATTGGACGACCTGTTCACTTTTTGTCTTCAGGAAACCAACTGGACAATCTGTCCACTTTTTGTCCTCAAGGATGTTGAAAACATTACCTTGGGACAAAAATTGGACAATCTGTCCACTTTCTGTCCCCAAGGATGTTGAAAACATTTCTTCGGGACAAAAATTGGACAACCTGTTTACTTTTTGTCTTCAGGAAACCAACTGGACAATCTGTCCACCTTTTGTCCTCAAGGATGTTGAAAACATTACCTTGGGACAAAAATTGGACAATCTGTCCACTTTTTGTCCCCAAGGATGTTGAAAACATTTCTTCGGGACAAAAATTGGACAACATGTTTACTTTTTGTCTTCAGGAAACCAACTGGACAATCTCTCCATCTTTTGTCCTCAAGGATGTTGAAAACATTACCTCGGGACAAAAATTGGACAATCTGTCCACCTTTTGTCCTCAAGGATATTGAAAAACTTTCCTCGGGACAAAAATTGGACAACCTGTTTACTTTTTGTCTTCAGGAAACAATATAATAATAATCTTTTACGGCAACTATTTCAGCCGTGTGCTTTATTGAGAAAATTACATAATCACACACAAATCATATATCAAGCGTAGAAGGACTGTCCGTAGAGGGGTGGAGATAGGCATGGGTGAGCTTTGTAACCAGCTCATGCGGTCCGCCAGACAGATACCGCGGCGAGCGGGGATCGAACCCAGGTCTGTGGAGCGACAGCCGAACGCTAACCACTTGACCACTCGGCCAAACTGGACAATCTGTCCACTTTTTGTCCTCAAGGATATTGAAAAACTTTCCTCGCGACAAAAATTGGACAACCTGTTTACTTTTTGTCTTCAGGAAACCAACTGGACTGGACAATCTGCCCACCTTTTGTCCTCAAGGATGTTGAAAACATTACCTCGGGACAAAAATTGGACAATCTGTTCACTTTTTGTCCTCAAGGATGTTGAAAACATTTCCTCGGGACAAAAATTGGCTGACCTGTTCACTTTTTGTCTTCAGGAAACCAACTGGACAATATGTCCACCTTTTGTCCTCAAGGATGTTGAAAACATTACCTTGGGACAAAAATTGGACAATCTGTCCACTTTCTGTCCCCAAGGATGTTGAAAACATTTCTTCGGGACAAAAATTGGACAACCTGTTTACTTTTTGTCTTCAGGAAACCAACTGGACAATCTGTCCACCTTTTGTCCTCAAGGATGTTGAAAACATTACCTTGGGACAAAAATTGGACAATCTGTCCACTTTCTGTCCCCAAGGATGTTGAAAACATTTCTTCGGGACAAAAATTGGACAACCTGTTTACTTTTTGTCTTCAGGAAACCAACTGGACAATATGTCCATCTTTTGTCCTCAAGGATGTTGAAAACATTACCTCGGGACAAAAATTGGACAATCTGTCCACTTTTTGTCCTCAAGGATGTTGAAAACATTTCCTCGGGACAAAAATTGGACAACCTGTTTACTTTTTGTCTTCAGGAAACCAACTGGACAATATGTCCATCTTTTGTCCTCAAGGATGTTGAAAACATTACCTCGGGACAAAAATTGGACAATCTGTCCACTTTTTGTCCTCAAGGATGTTGAAAACATTTCCTCGGGACAAAAATTGGACGACCTGTTCACTTTTTGTCCTCAAGGATGTTGAAAACATTTCCTCGGGACAAAAATTGGACGACCTGTTCACTTTTTGTCTTCAGGAAACCAACTGGACAATCTGTCCACCTTTTGTCCTCAAGGATGTTGAAAACATTACCTTGGGACAAAAATTGGACAATCTGTCCACTTTCTGTCCCCAAGGATGTTGAAAACATTTCTTCGGGACAAAAATTGGACAACCTGTTTACTTTTTGTCTTCAGGAAACCAACTGGACAATCTGTCCACCTTTTGTCCTCAAGGATGTTGAAAACATTACCTTGGGACAAAAATTGGACAATCTGTCCACTTTCTGTCCCCAAGGATGTTGAAAACATTTCTTCGGGACAAAAATTGGACAACATGTTTACTTTTTGTCTTCAGGAAACCAACTGGACAGTCTGTCCACCTTTTGTCCTCAAGGATATTGAAAACATTTCCTCGGGACAAAAATTGGACAATCTGTCCACTTTTTGTCCTCAAGGATGTTGAAAACATTTCCTCGGGACAAAAATTGGACAACCTGTTTACTTTTTGTCTTCAGGAAACCAACTGGACTGGACAATCTGCCCACCTTTTGTCCTCAAGGATGTTGAAAACATTACCTCGGGACAAAAATTGGACAATCTGTTCACTTTTTGTCTTCAAGAAACAAACTGGACAATCTGTCCACTTTTTGTCCTCAAGGACGTTGAAAACATTTCCTCGGGACAAAAATTGGACAACTTGTTTAATTTTTGTCTTCAGGAAACCAACTGGACAATCTGTCCACCTTTTGTCCTCAAGGATGTTGAAAACATTTCCTCGGGACGAAAATTGGACAACCTTACTTTTTGTCTTCAAGAAACAAACTGGACAATCTGTCCACTTTTTGTCCTCAAGCATGTTGAAAACATTTCCTCGGGACAAAAATTGGACAACTTGTTTAATTTTTGTCTTCAGGAAACCAACTGGACAATCTGTCCACCTTTTGTCCTCAAGGATGTTGAAAACATTTCCTCGGGACAAAAATTGGACAACCTGTTTACTTTTTGTCTTCAGGAAACAATATAATAATAATCTTTTACGGCAACTATTTCAGCCGTGTGCTTTATTGAGAAAACAAGGTAGGTCGCCGGCGGCTAAAGCCGCCTCCGCCTCCCTTGTTTTTATTCCGGGCTGGCGAGAGCTTCCTGGCCCTATTTTTTCTGAACATGGACCGCCGAAGCTCTCCTCAACCTAGAGCACGAAAAATGTCCTCAATAGCAAAACCTCTCTTCAACATAGAGTGCGAGTTTGCTCTCTAACATAGAGCGCGACTCCTCTCTCCAACAAAGAGCGCGATCACTCTCCCTAACAGAGCGCGAGTCCTCTATTTAACTTAGAGCGCTAGCACTCTTCCTGACTTAGAGCGCTAGCACTCTCCCTAACATAGAGCGCGAGTCCTCTTTCTAACTTATAGCGCGAGATCTCTCCCAAACATAGAGCGCGGAACTTCTACTTAACATAGAGCGCGGGATGTCTCAGCATAGAGCGCGGAACTTCTTCCTAACATAGAGCGCGGAACTTCTTCCTAACATAGAGCGCGGAACTTCTCCTAACAGAGCGCGAGTCCTCTATCTAACTTAGAGCGCGAGATCTCTCCCTAACATAGAGCGCGGAACTTCTACTTAACATAGAGCGCGGGATGTCTCAGCATAGAGCGCGGAACTTCTCCCTAACATAGAGCGTGGAACTTCTTCCTAACATAGAGCGCGGAACTTCTCCTTAACATAGAGCGCGGGATGTCTTAACATAGATCGCGAGACGTCTATCTAACATAGAGCGCTGAACTTTTTTTACATAGAGCGCGGGACTTCTCCTTAACAAAGAGCGCGAAACTTCTCCTTAACATAGAGCGCGACAGTTCTCGTTAGGATTCTCTCTTTCTCTCTCTCTCTACCTCTCTCTTTTCCTTTCTCTCTGTTAGGGCTGCGTGTATTCCACGTGACTTTAACGTCATCTGTTCAACTTAAAATGAGTAAATCTATTTCCCATATCGATTTCCAGTTGCAACCGATCTGTATTCTGCTTGAAAATGAAAATGAAATCCATCCAGCTCACGTTTTCTCACGCAGCTTGCCTCACTCTCCTCACCCGCTTTTCGACTAAAAGTACACCAATTGTTACAAACCCACAAACAAACACCCCAGACTAGCGCTTTATACTAGTGGATTACATAATCACACACGAATCATATATCAACCGTAGAAGGACTGTCCGTAGAGGGGTGGAGATAGGCATGGGTGAGCTTTGTAACCAGCTCATGCGGTCCGCCAGACAGATACCGCGGCGAGCGGGGATCGAACCCAGGTCTGTGGAGCGACAGCCGAACGCTAACCACTTGACCACTCGGCCAAACTGGACAATCTGTCCACTTTTTGTCCTCAAGGATATTGAAAAACTTTCCTCGGGACAAAAATTGGACAACCTGTTTACTTTTTGTCTTCAGGAAACCAACTGGACTGGACAATCTGTCCACCTTTTGTCCTCAAGGATGTTGAAAACATTACCTCGGGACAAAAATTGGACAATCTGTTCATTTTTTGTCCTCAAGGATGTTGAAAACATTTCCTCGGGACAAAAATTGGACGACCTGTTCACTTTTTGTCTTCAGGAAACCAACTGGACAATCTGTCCACTTTTTGTCCTCAAGGATGTTGAAAACATTACCTTGGGACAAAAATTGGACAATCTGTCCACTTTCTGTCCCCAAGGATGTTGAAAACATTTCTTCGGGACAAAAATTGGACAACCTGTTTACTTTTTGTCTTCAGGAAACCAACTGGACAATCTGTCCACCTTTTGTCCTCAAGGATGTTGAAAACATTACCTTGGGACAAAAATTGGACAATCTGTCCACTTTTTGTCCCCAAGGATGTTGAAAACATTTCTTCGGGACAAAAATTGGACAACATGTTTACTTTTTGTCTTCAGGAAACCAACTGGACAATCTCTCCATCTTTTGTCCTCAAGGATGTTGAAAACATTACCTCGGGACAAAAATTGGACAATCTGTCCACCTTTTGTCCTCAAGGATATTGAAAAACTTTCCTCGGGACAAAAATTGGACAACCTGTTTACTTTTTGTCTTCAGGAAACAATATAATAATAATCTTTTACGGCAACTATTTCAGCCGTGTGCTTTATTGAGAAAATTACATAATCACACACAAATCATATATCAAGCGTAGAAGGACTGTCCGTAGAGGGGTGGAGATAGGCATGGGTGAGCTTTGTAACCAGCTCATGCGGTCCGCCAGACAGATACCGCGGCGAGCGGGGATCGAACCCAGGTCTGTGGAGCGACAGCCGAACGCTAACCACTTGACCACTCGGCCAAACTGGACAATCTGTCCACTTTTTGTCCTCAAGGATATTGAAAAACTTTCCTCGCGACAAAAATTGGACAACCTGTTTACTTTTTGTCTTCAGGAAACCAACTGGACTGGACAATCTGCCCACCTTTTGTCCTCAAGGATGTTGAAAACATTACCTCGGGACAAAAATTGGACAATCTGTTCACTTTTTGTCCTCAAGGATGTTGAAAACATTTCCTCGGGACAAAAATTGGCTGACCTGTTCACTTTTTGTCTTCAGGAAACCAACTGGACAATATGTCCACCTTTTGTCCTCAAGGATGTTGAAAACATTACCTTGGGACAAAAATTGGACAATCTGTCCACTTTCTGTCCCCAAGGATGTTGAAAACATTTCTTCGGGACAAAAATTGGACAACCTGTTTACTTTTTGTCTTCAGGAAACCAACTGGACAATCTGTCCACCTTTTGTCCTCAAGGATGTTGAAAACATTACCTTGGGACAAAAATTGGACAATCTGTCCACTTTCTGTCCCCAAGGATGTTGAAAACATTTCTTCGGGACAAAAATTGGACAACCTGTTTACTTTTTGTCTTCAGGAAACCAACTGGACAATATGTCCATCTTTTGTCCTCAAGGATGTTGAAAACATTACCTCGGGACAAAAATTGGACAATCTGTCCACTTTTTGTCCTCAAGGATGTTGAAAACATTTCCTCGGGACAAAAATTGGACAACCTGTTTACTTTTTGTCTTCAGGAAACCAACTGGACAATATGTCCATCTTTTGTCCTCAAGGATGTTGAAAACATTACCTCGGGACAAAAATTGGACAATCTGTCCACTTTTTGTCCTCAAGGATGTTGAAAACATTTCCTCGGGACAAAAATTGGACGACCTGTTCACTTTTTGTCCTCAAGGATGTTGAAAACATTTCCTCGGGACAAAAATTGGACGACCTGTTCACTTTTTGTCTTCAGGAAACCAACTGGACAATCTGTCCACCTTTTGTCCTCAAGGATGTTGAAAACATTACCTTGGGACAAAAATTGGACAATCTGTCCACTTTCTGTCCCCAAGGATGTTGAAAACATTTCTTCGGGACAAAAATTGGACAACCTGTTTACTTTTTGTCTTCAGGAAACCAACTGGACAATCTGTCCACCTTTTGTCCTCAAGGATGTTGAAAACATTACCTTGGGACAAAAATTGGACAATCTGTCCACTTTCTGTCCCCAAGGATGTTGAAAACATTTCTTCGGGACAAAAATTGGACAACATGTTTACTTTTTGTCTTCAGGAAACCAACTGGACAGTCTGTCCACCTTTTGTCCTCAAGGATATTGAAAAACTTTCCTCGGGACAAAAATTGGACAACCTGTTTACTTTTTGTCTTCAGGAAACAATATAATAATAATCTTTTACGGCAACTATTTCAGCCGTGTGCTTTATTGAGAAAATTACATAATCACACACAAATCATATATCAACCGTAGAAGGACTGTCCGTAGAGGGGTGGAGATAGGCATGGGTGAGCTTTGTAACCAGCTCATGCGGTCCGCCAGACAGATACCGCGGCGAGCGGGGATCGAACCCAGGTCTGTGGAGCGACAGCCGAACGCTAACCACTTGACCACTCGGCCAAACTGGACAATCTGTCCACTTTTTGTCCTCAAGGATATTGAAAAACTTTCCTCGGGACAAAAATTGGACAACCTGTTTACTTTTTGTCTTCAGGAAACCAAATTTTCTCAATAAAGCACACGGCTGAAATAGTTGCCGTAAAAGATTATTATTATATTGTTTCCTGAAGACAAAAAGTAAACAGGTTGTCCAATTTTTGTCCCGAGGAAAGTTTTTCAATATCCTTGAGGACAAAAGGTGGACAGATTGTCCAGTTGGTTTCCTGAAGACAAAAAGTGAACAGGTCGTCCAATTTTTGTCCCGAGGAAATGTTTTCAACATCCTTGAGGACAAAAAGTGAACAGGTCGTCCAATTTTTGTCCCGAGGAAATGTTTTCAACATCCTTGAGGACAAAAAGTGGACAGATTGTCCAATTTTTGTCCCGAGGTAATGTTTTCAACATCCTTGAGGACAAAAGATGGACATATTGTCCAGTTGGTTTCCTGAAGACAAAAAGTAAACAGGTTGTCCAATTTTTGTCCCGAGGAAATGTTTTAAACATCCTTGAGGACAAAAAGTGGACAGATTGTCCAATTTTTGTCCCGAGGTAATGTTTTCAACATCCTTGAGGACAAAAGATGGACATATTGTCCAGTTGGTTTCCTGAAGACAAAAAGTAAACAGGTTGTCCAATTTTTGTCCCGAAGAAATGTTTTCAACATCCTTGGGGACAGAAAGTGGACAGATTGTCCAATTTTTGTCCCAAGGTAATTTTTTCAACATCCTTGAGGACAAAAGGTGGACAGATTGTCCAGTTGGTTTCCTGAAGACAAAAAGTACACAGGTTGTCCAATTTTTGTCCCGAAGAAATGTTTTCAACATCCTTGGGGACAGAAAGTGGACAGATTGTCCAATTTTTGTCCCAAGGTAATGTTTTCAACATCCTTGAGGACAAAAGGTGGACATATTGTTCAGTTGGTTTCCTGAAGACAAAAAGTGAACAGGTCAGCCAATTTTTGTCCCGAGGAAATGTTTTCAACATCCTTGAGGACAAAAAGTGAACAGATTGTCCAATTTTTGTCCCGAGGTAATGTTTTCAACATCCTTGAGGACAAAAGGTGGGCAGATTGTCCAGTCCAGTTGGTTTCCTGAAGACAAAAAGTAAACAGGTTGTCCAATTTTTGTCCCGAGGAAAGTTTTTCAATATCCTTGAGGACAAAAAGTGGACAGATTGTCCAGTTTGGCCGAGTGGTCAAGTGGTTAGCGTTCGGCTGTCGCTCCACAGACCTGGGTTCGATCCCCGCTCGCCGCGGTATCTGTCTGGCGGACCGCATGAGCTGGTTACAAAGCTCACCCATGCCTATCTCCACCCCTCTACGGACAGTCCTTCTACGGTTGATATATGATTTGTGTGTGATTATGTAATTTTCTCAATAAAGCACACGGCTGAAATAGTTGCCGTAAAATATTATTATTATATTGTTTCCTGAAGACAAAAAGTAAACAGGTTGTCCAATTTTTGTCCCGAGGAAAGTTTTTCAATATCCTTGAGGACAAAAGGTGGACAGACTGTCCAGTTGGTTTCCTAAGACAAAAAGTAAACATGTTGTCCAATTTTTGTCCCGAAGAAATGTTTTCAACATCCTTGGGGACAGAAAGTGGACAGATTGTCCAATTTTTGTCCCGAGGTAATGTTTTCAACATCCTTGAGGACAAAAGGTGGACAGATTGTCCAGTTGGTTTCCTGAAGACAAAAAGTAAACAGGTTGTCCAATTTTTGTCCCGAAGAAATGTTTTCAACATCCTTGGGGACAGAAAGTGGACAGATTGTCCAATTTTTGTCCCAAGGTAATGTTTTCAACATCCTTGAGGACAAAAGGTGGACAGATTGTCCAGTTGGTTTCCTGAAGACAAAAAGTGAACAGGTCGTCCAATTTTTGTCCCGAGGAAATGTTTTCAACATCCTTGAGGACAAAAAGTGAACAGGTCGTCCAATTTTTGTCCCGAGGAAATGTTTTCAACATCCTTGAGGACAAAAAGTGGACAGATTGTCCAATTTTTGTCCCGAGGTAATGTTTTCAACATCCTTGAGGACAAAAGATGGACATATTGTCCAGTTGGTTTCCTGAAGACAAAAAGTAAACAGGTTGTCCAATTTTTGTCCCGAGGAAATGTTTTCAACATCCTTGAGGACAAAAAGTGGACAGATTGTCCAATTTTTGTCCCGAGGTAATGTTTTCAACATCCTTGAGGACAAAAGATGGACATATTGTCCAGTTGGTTTCCTGAAGACAAAAAGTAAACAGGTTGTCCAATTTTTGTCCCGAAGAAATGTTTTCAACATCCTTGGGGACAGAAAGTGGACAGATTGTCCAATTTTTGTCCCAAGGTAATGTTTTCAACATCCTTGAGGACAAAAGGTGGACAGATTGTCCAGTTGGTTTCCTGAAGACAAAAAGTAAACAGGTTGTCCAATTTTTGTCCCGAAGAAATGTTTTCAACATCCTTGGGGACAGAAAGTGGACAGATTGTCCAATTTTTGTCCCAAGGTAATGTTTTCAACATCCTTGAGGACAAAAGGTGGACATATTGTCCAGTTGGTTTCCTGAAGACAAAAAGTGAACAGGTCAGCCAATTTTTGTCCCGAGGAAATGTTTTCAACATCCTTGAGGACAAAAAGTGAACAGATTGTCCAATTTTTGTCCCGAGGTAATGTTTTCAACATCCTTGAGGACAAAAGGTGGGCAGATTGTCCAGTCCAGTTGGTTTCCTGAAGACAAAAAGTAAACAGGTTGTCCAATTTTTGTCCCGAGGAAAGTTTTTCAATATCCTTGAGGACAAAAATTGGACAGATTGTCCAGTTTGGCCGAGTGGTCAAGTGGTTAGCGTTCGGCTGTCGCTCCACAGACCTGGGTTCGATCCCCGCTCGCCGCGGTATCTGTCTGGCGGACCGCATGAGCTGGTTACAAAGCTCACCCATGCCTATCTCCACCCCTCTACGGACAGTCCTTCTACGCTTGATATATGATTTGTGTGTGATTATGTAATTTTCTCAATAAAGCACACGGCTGAAATAGTTGCCGTAAAAGATTATTATTATATTGTTTCCTGAAGACAAAAAGTAAACAGGTTGTCCAATTTTTGTCCCGAGGAAAGTTTTTCAATATCCTTGAGGACAAAAGGTGGACAGATTGTCCAATTTTTGTCCCGAGGTAATGCTTTCAACATCCTTGAGGACAAAAGATGGAGAGATTGTCCAGTTGGTTTCCTGAAGACAAAAAGTAAACATGTTGTCCAATTTTTGTCCCGAAGAAATGTTTTCAACATCCTTGGGGACAAAAAGTGGACAGATTGTCCAATTTTTGTCCCAAGGTAATGTTTTCAACATCCTTGAGGACAAAAGGTGGACAGATTGTCCAGTTGGTTTCCTGAAGACAAAAAGTAAACAGGTTGTCCAATTTTTGTCCCGAAGAAATGTTTTCAACATCCTTGGGGACAGAAAGTGGACAGATTGTCCAATTTTTGTCCCAAGGTAATGTTTTCAACATCCTTGAGGACAAAAAGTGGACAGATTGTCCAGTTGGTTTCCTGAAGACAAAAAGTGAACAGGTCGTCCAATTTTTGTCCCGAGGAAATGTTTTCAACATCCTTGAGGACAAAAAATGAACAGATTGTCCAATTTTTGTCCCGAGGTAATGTTTTCAACATCCTTGAGGACAAAAGGTGGACAGATTGTCCAGTCCAGTTGGTTTCCTGAAGACAAAAAGTAAACAGGTTGTCCAATTTTTGTCCCGAGGAAAGTTTTTCAATATCCTTGAGGACAAAAAGTGGACAGATTGTCCAGTTTGGCCGAGTGGTCAAGTGGTTAGCGTTCGGCTGTCGCTCCACAGACCTGGGTTCGATCCCCGCTCGCCGCGGTATCTGTCTGGCGGACCGCATGAGCTGGTTACAAAGCTCACCCATGCCTATCTCCACCCCTCTACGGACAGTCCTTCTACGGTTGATATATGATTCGTGTGTGATTATGTAATTTTCTCAATAAAGCACACGGCTGAAATAGTTGCCGTAAAAGATTATTATCATATTGTTTCCTGAAGACAAAAAGTAAACAGGTTGTCCAATTTTTGTCCCGAGGAAATGTTTTCAACATCCTTGAGGACAAAAGGTGGACAGATTGTCCAGTTGGTTTCCTGAAGACAAAAATTAAACAAGTTGTCCAATTTTTGTCCCGAGGAAATGTTTTCAACATCCTTGAGGACAAAAAATGGACAGATTGTCCAGTTTGTTTCTTGAAGACAAAAAGTAAGGTTGTCCAATTTTCGTCCCGAGGAAATGTTTTCAACATCCTTGAGGACAAAAGGTGGACAGATTGTCCAGTTGGTTTCCTGAAGACAAAAATTAAACAAGTTGTCCAATTTTTGTCCCGAGGAAATGTTTTCAACATCCTTGAGGACAAAAAGTGGACAGATTGTCCAGTTTGTTTCTTGAAGACAAAAAGTGAACAGATTGTCCAATTTTTGTCCCGAGGTAATGTTTTCAACATCCTTGAGGACAAAAGGTGGGCAGATTGTCCAGTCCAGTTGGTTTCCTGAAGACAAAAAGTAAACAGGTTGTCCAATTTTTGTCCCGAGGAAATGTTTTCAACATCCTTGAGGACAAAAAGTGGACAGATTGTCCAATTTTTGTCCCGAGGTAATGTTTTCAACATCCTTGAGGACAAAAGGTGGGCAGATTGTCCAGTCCAGTTGGTTTCTTGAAGACAAAAAGTAAACAGGTTGTCCAATTTTTGTCCCGAGGAAATGTTTTCAACATCCTTGAGGACAAAAAGTGGACAGATTGTCCAATTTTTGTCCCGAGGTAATGTTTTCAACATCCTTGAGGACAAAAGATGGACATATTGTCCAGTTGGTTTCCTGAAGACAAAAAGTAAACAGGTTGTCCAATTTTTGTCCCGAAGAAATGTTTTCAACATCCTTGGGGACAGAAAGTGGACAGATTGTCCAATTTTTGTCCCAAGGTAATGTTTTCAACATCCTTGAGGACAAAAGGTGGACAGATTGTCCAGTTGGTTTCCTGAAGACAAAAAGTAAACAGGTTGTCCAATTTTTGTCCCGAAGAAATGTTTTCAACATCCTTGGGGACAGAAAGTGGACAGATTGTCCATTTTTTGTCCCAAGGTAATGTTTTCAACATCCTTGAGGACAAAAGGTGGACATATTGTCCAGTTGGTTTCCTGAAGACAAAAAGTGAACAGGTCAGCCAATTTTTGTCCCGAGGAAATGTTTTCAACATCCTTGAGGACAAAAAGTGAACAGATTGTCCAATTTTTGTCCCGAGGTAATGTTTTCAACATCCTTGAGGACAAAAGGTGGGCAGATTGTCCAGTCCAGTTGGTTTCCTGAAGACAAAAAGTAAACAGGTTGTCCAATTTTTGTCCCGAGGAAAGTTTTTCAATATCCTTGAGGACAAAAAGTGGACAGATTGTCCAGTTTGGCCGAGTGGTCAAGTGGTTAGCGTTCGGCTGTCGCTCCACAGACCTGGGTTCGATCCCCGCTCGCCGCGGTATCTGTCTGGCGGACCGCATGAGCTGGTTACAAAGCTCACCCATGCCTATCTCCACCCCTCTACGGACAGTCCTTCTACGCTTGATATATGATTTGTGTGTGATTATGTAATTTTCTCAATAAAGCACACGGCTGAAATAGTTGCCGTAAAAGATTATTATTATATTGTTTCCTGAAGACAAAAAGTAAACAGGTTGTCCAATTTTTGTCCCGAGGAAAGTTTTTCAATATCCTTGAGGACAAAAGGTGGACAGATTGTCCAATTTTTGTCCCGAGGTAATGTTTTCAACATCCTTGAGGACAAAAGATGGAGAGATTGTCCAGTTGGTTTCCTGAAGACAAAAAGTAAACATGTTGTCCAATTTTTGTCCCGAAGAAATGTTTTCAACATCCTTGGGGACAAAAAGTGGACAGATTGTCCAATTTTTGTCCCAAGGTAATGTTTTCAACATCCTTGAGGACAAAAGGTGGACAGATTGTCCAGTTGGTTTCCTGAAGACAAAAAGTAAACAGGTTGTCCAATTTTTGTCCCGAAGAAATGTTTTCAACATCCTTGGGGACAGAAAGTGGACAGATTGTCCAATTTTTGTCCCAAGGTAATGTTTTCAACATCCTTGAGGACAAAAAGTGGACAGATTGTCCAGTTGGTTTCCTGAAGACAAAAAGTGAACAGGTCGTCCAATTTTTGTCCCGAGGAAATGTTTTCAACATCCTTGAGGACAAAAAATGAACAGATTGTCCAATTTTTGTCCCGAGGTAATGTTTTCAACATCCTTGAGGACAAAAGGTGGACAGATTGTCCAGTCCAGTTGGTTTCCTGAAGACAAAAAGTAAACAGGTTGTCCAATTTTTGTCCCGAGGAAAGTTTTTCAATATCCTTGAGGACAAAAAGTGGACAGATTGTCCAGTTTGGCCGAGTGGATAAGTGGTTAGCGTTCGGCTGTCGCTCCACAGACCTGGGTTCGATCCCCGCTCGCCGCGGTATCTGTCTGGCGGACCGCATGAGCTGGTTACAAAGCTCACCCATGCCTATCTCCACCCCTCTACGGACAGTCCTTCTACGGTTGATATATGATTCGTGTGTGATTATGTAATTTTCTCAATAAAGCACACGGCTGAAATAGTTGCCGTAAAAGATTATTATCATATTGTTTCCTGAAGACAAAAAGTAAACAGGTTGTCCAATTTTTGTCCCGAGGAAATGTTTTCAACATCCTTGAGGACAAAAGGTGGACAGATTGTCTAGTTGGTTTCCTGAAGACAAAAATTAAACAAGTTGTCCAATTTTTGTCCCGAGGAAATGTTTTCAACATCCTTGAGGACAAAAAGTGGACAGATTGTCCAGTTTGTTTCTTGAAGACAAAAAGTAAGGTTGTCCAATTTTCGTCCCGAGGAAATGTTTTCAACATCCTTGAGGACAAAAGGTGGACAGATTGTCCAGTTGGTTTCCTGAAGACAAAAATTAAACAAGTTGTCCAATTTTTGTCCCGAGGAAATGTTTTCAACATCCTTGAGGACAAAAAGTGGACAGATTGTCCAGTTTGTTTCTTGAAGACAAAAAGTGAACAGATTGTCCAATTTTTGTCCCGAGGTAATGTTTTCAACATCCTTGAGGACAAAAGGTGGGCAGATTGTCCAGTCCAGTTGGTTTCCTGAAGACAAAAAGTAAACAGGTTGTCCAATTTTTGTCCCGAGGAAATGTTTTCAACATCCTTGAGGACAAAAAGTGGACAGATTGTCCAATTTTTGTCCCGAGGTAATGTTTTCAACATCCTTGAGGACAAAAGGTGGGCAGATTGTCCAGTCCAGTTGGTTTCTTGAAGACAAAAAGTAAACAGGTTGTCCAATTTTTGTCCCGAGGAAATGTTTTCAACATCCTTGAGGACAAAAAGTGGACAGATTGTCCAGTTTGTTTCCTGAAGACAAAAAGTAAACAGGTTGTCCACTTTTTGTCCCGAGGTAATGTTTTCAACATCCTTGAGGACAAAAAGTGGACAGATTGTCCAGTTTGTTTCCTGAAGACAAAAAGTAAACAGGTTGTCCAATTTTTGTCCCGAGGAAAGTTTTTCAATATCCTTGAGGACAAAAAGTGGACAGATTGTCCAGTTTGTTTCCTGAAGACAAAGAGTTGACAGGTTGTCCAATTTTTGTCCTGAGGAATCTTTTTCGAGATCCTTGGGGACAAAAGGTGGACAGATTGTCCAGTTTGTTTCCTGAAGACAAAAATTAAACAGGTTGTCCACTTTTTGTCCCGAGGTAATGTTTTCAACATCCTTGAGGACAAAAAGTGGACAGAACTGAACGACGTATCGCACCCGAAATCCGCAAAAAACTCAAGACATCTCTATATTCTCAACACCACAAATACAGAAAACTAAATAAAAGTATTGTTAGAGAAGGTTCCAGTGCATCAGTTCACTACAGTAATTCGTTCATGTTCAGTCAACTCTATTTCACCCTCACGTCCGTGTACTGACTGATGTATCGCATCCGAATTTCGCAGAAACCTCAAGACATCTCTATATTCTCAACACCACAAATACAGAAAACTGAATAAAAGTATTGTTAGAGAAGGTTCCAGAGCATCAGTTCACTACAGTAATTCGTTCATGTTAAGACAACTCTATTTCACCCTCGCGTGCGTGTACTGAACGACGTATCGCACCCGAAATCCGCAAAAAACTCAAGACATCTCTATATTCTCAACACCACAAATACAGAAAACTGAATAAAAGTATTGTTAGACAAGGTTCCAGATCATCAGTTCACTACAGTAATTCGTTCATGTTTAGACAACTCTATTTCACCCTCACGTGCGTGTACTGACTGACGTATCGCATCCGAAATCCGCAGAAACCTCACGACATCTTTATCTTCTCATTACCACAAATACAGAGAACTGAATAAAAATATTGTTAGAGAAGGTTCCAGTGCATCAGTTCACTACAGTAATTCGTTCATGTTTAGACAACTCTATTTCACCCTCACGTGCGTGTACTGACCGACGTATCGCATCCGAAATCCGCAGAAACCTCAAGACATCTTTATATTCTCAACACCACAAATACAGAAAACTGAATAAAAATATTGTTAGAGAAGGTTCCAGTGCATCAGTTCACTACAGTAATTCGTTCATGTTTAGACAACTCTATTTCACCCTCACGTGCGTGTACTGACCGACGTATCGCATCCGAAATCCGCAGAAACCTCACGACATCTTTATCTTCTCATTACCACAAATACAGAGAACTGAATAAAAGTATTGTTAGACAAGGTTCCAGATCATCAGTTCACTACAGTAATTCGTTCATGTTCAGACAACTCTATTTCACCCTCACCTCCGTGTACTGACTGATGTATCGCATCCGAATTTCGCAGAAACCTCAAGACATCTCTATATTCTCAACACCACAAATACAGAAAACTGAATAAAAGTATTGTTAGAGAAGGTTCCAGAGCATAAGTTCACTACAGTAATTCGTTCATGTTTAGAACTCCATTTCACCCTCACGTGCGTGTACTGACCGACGTATCGCATCCGAACACCGTAGAAACCTCACGACATCTTTATCTTCTCATCACCACAAATACAGAAAACTGAATAAAAGTATTGTTAGACAAGGTTCCAGATCATCAGTTCACTACAGTAATTCGTTCATGTTCAGACAACTCTATTTCACCCTCACGTGCGTGTACTGACTGACGTATCGCATCCGAAATCCGCAGAAACCTCAAGACATCTTTATATTCTCAACACCACAAATACAGAAAACTGAATAAAAGTATTGTTAGAGAAGGTTCCAGAGCATCAGTTCACTACAGTAATTCGTTCATGTTAAGACAACTCTATTTCACCCTCGCGTGCGTGTACTGAACGACGTATCGCACCCGAAATCCGCAAAAAACTCAAGACATCTCTATATTCTCAACACCACAAATACAGAAAACTGAATAAAAGTATTGTTAGACAAGGTTCCAGATCATCAGTTCACTACAGTAATTCGTTCATGTTTAGACAACTCTATTTCACCCTCGCGTGCGTGTACTGAACGACGTATCGCACCCGAAATCCGCAAAAAACTCAAGACATCTCTATATTCTCAACACCACAAATACAGAAAACTGAATAAAAGTATTGTTAGACAAGGTTCCAGATCATCAGTTCACTACAGTAATTCGTTCATGTTTAGACAACTCTATTTCACCCTCACGTGCGTGTACTGATCGACGTATCGCATCCGAAATCCGCAGAAACCTCAAGACATCTCTATATTCTCAACACCACACATACAGAAAACTGAATAAAAGTATTGTTAGAGAAGGTTCCAGAGCATAAGTTCACTACAGTAATTCGTTCATGTTTAGAACTCCATTTCACCCTCACGTGCGTGTACTGACCGACGTATCGCATCCGAACACCGTAGAAACCTCACGACATCTTTATCTTCTCATTACCACAAATACAGAAAACTGAATAAAAGTATTGTTAGACAAGGTTCCAGATCATCAGTTCACTACAGTAATTCGTTCATGTTCAGACAACTCTATTTCACCCTCACCTCCGTGTACTGACTGATGTATCGCATCCGAATTTCGCAGAAACCTCAAGACATCTCTATATTCTCAACACCACAAATACAGAAAACTGAATAAAAGTATTGTTAGAGAAGGTTCCAGAGCATCAGTTCACTACAGTAATTCGTTCATGTTAAGACAACTCTATTTCACCCTCACGTGCGTGTACTGATCGACGTATCGCATCCGAAATCCGCAGAAACCTCAAGACATCTCTATATTCTCAACACCACACATACAGAAAACTGAATAAAAGTATTGTTAGAGAAGGTTCCAGAGCATAAGTTCACTACAGTAATTCGTTCATGTTTAGAACTCTATTTCACCCTCGCGTGCGTGTACTGAACGACGTATCGCACCCGAAATCCGCAAAAAACTCAAGACATCTCTATATTCTCAACACCACAAATACAGAAAACTGAATAAAAGTATTGTTAGACAAGGTTCCAGATCATCAGTTCACTACAGTAATTCGTTCATGTTTAGACAACTCTATTTCACCCTCACGTGCGTGTACTGATCGACGTATCGCATCCGAAATCCGCAGAAACCTCAAGACATCTCTATATTCTCAACACCACACATACAGAAAACTGAATAAAAGTATTGTTAGAGAAGGTTCCAGAGCATAAGTTCACTACAGTAATTCGTTCATGTTTAGAACTCCATTTCACCCTCACGTGCGTGTACTGACCGACGTATCGCATCCGAACACCGTAGAAACCTCACGACATCTTTATCTTCTCATTACCACAAATACAGAAAACTGAATAAAAGTATTGTTAGACAAGGTTCCAGATCATCAGTTCACTACAGTAATTCGTTCATGTTCAGACAACTCTATTTCACCCTCACCTCCGTGTACTGACTGATGTATCGCATCCGAATTTCGCAGAAACCTCAAGACATCTCTATATTCTCAACACCACAAATACAGAAAACTGAATAAAAGTATTGTTAGAGAAGGTTCCAGAGCATCAGTTCACTACAGTAATTCGTTCATGTTAAGACAACTCTATTTCACCCTCGCGTGCGTGTACTGAACGACGTATCGCACCCGAAATCCGCAAAAAACTCAAGACATCTCTATATTCTCAACACCACAAATACAGAAAACTGAATAAAAGTATTGTTAGACAAGGTTCCAGATCATCAGTTCACTACAGTAATTCGTTCATGTTTAGACAACTCTATTTCACCCTCACGTGCGTGTACTGATCGACGTATCGCATCCGAAATCCGCAGAAACCTCAAGACATCTCTATATTCTCAACACCACACATACAGAAAACTGAATAAAAGTATTGTTAGAGAAGGTTCCAGAGCATAAGTTCACTACAGTAATTCGTTCATGTTTAGAACTCCATTTCACCCTCACGTGCGTGTACTGACCGACGTATCGCATCCGAACACCGTAGAAACCTCACGACATCTTTATCTTCTCATCACCACAAATACAGAAAACTGAATAAAAGTATTGTTAGACAAGGTTCCAGATCATCAGTTCACTACAGTAATTCGTTCATGTTCAGACAACTCTATTTCACCCTCACGTGCGTGTACTGACTGACGTATCGCATCCGAAATCCGCAGAAACCTCAAGACATCTTTATATTCTCAACACCACAAATACAGAAAACTGAATAAAAGTATTGTTAGAGAAGGTTCCAGTGCATCAGTTCACTACAGTAATTCGTTCATGTTCAGTCAACTCTATTTCACCCTCACGTCCGTGTACTGACTGATGTATCGCATCCGAATTTCGCAGAAACCTCAAGACATCTCTATATTCTCAACACCACAAATACAGAAAACTGAATGAAAGTATTGTTAGAGAAGGTTCCAGAGCATCAGTTCACTACAGTAATTCGTTCATGTTAAGACAACTCTATTTCACCCTCGCGTGCGTGTACTGAACGACGTATCGCACCCGAAATCCGCAAAAAACTCAAGACATCTCTATATTCTCAACACCACAAATACAGAAAACTGAATAAAAGTATTGTTAGACAAGGTTCCAGATCATCAGTTCACTACAGTAATTCGTTCATGTTTAGACAACTCTATTTCACCCTCACGTGCGTGTACTGATCGACGTATCGCATCCGAAATCCGCAGAAACCTCCAGACATCTCTATATTCTCAACACCACACATACAGAAAACTGAATAAAAGTATTGTTAGAGAAGGTTCCAGAGCATAAGTTCACTACAGTAATTCGTTCATGTTTAGAACTCCATTTCACCCTCACGTGCGTGTACTGATCGACGTATCGCATCCGAAATCCGCAGAAACCTCCAGACATCTCTATATTCTCAACACCACACATACAGAAAACTGAATAAAAGTATTGTTAGAGAAGGTTCCAGAGCATAAGTTCACTACAGTAATTCGTTCATGTTTAGAACTCCATTTCACCCTCACGTGCGTGTACTGACCGACGTATCGCATCCGAACACCGCAGAAACCTCACGACATCTTTATCTTCTCCTTACCACAAATACAGAAAACTGAATAAAAGTATTGTTAGACAAGGTTCCAGATCATCAGTTCACTACAGTGATTCGTTCATGTTTAGACAACTCTATTTCACCCTCACGTGCGTGTACTGACCGACGTATCGCATCCGAAATTCGCAGAAACCTCAAGACATCTCTATATTCTCAA
>CAXIWQ010000350.1:0-33373 GCA_964036275.1 Litoditis marina | reverse complement strand
TACGGCGTCAAGTTTGGTCAAGTGGTTAGCGTTCGGTTGTCGCTCCACAGACCCGGTTCGATCCCTACTCGCCGCGGCATCGGTACGGCGTCAAGTTTGGTCAAGTGGTTAGCGTTCGGTTGTCGCTCCACAGACCCGGGTTCGATCCCCACTCGCCGCGGCATCGGTACGGCGTCAAGTTTGGTCAAGTGGTTAGCGTTCGGTTGTCGCTCCACAGACCCGGGTTCGATCCCCACTCGCCGCGGCATCGGTACGGCGTCAAGTTTGGTCAAGTGGTTAGCGTTCGGTTGTCGCTCCACAGACCCGGGTTCGATCCCCACTCGCCGCGGCATCGGTACGGCGTCAAGTTTGGTCAAGTGGTTAGCGTTCGGTTGTCGCTCCACAGACCCGGGTTCGATCCCTACTCGCCGCGGCATCGGTACGGCGTCAAGTTTGGTCAAGTGGTTAGCGTTCGGTTGTCGCTCCACAGACCCGGGTTCGAGAGTGGGCGACGATCCAGCTAAAACCGATTCAGCTTGCGAGGTAATTAGGGGACTTTTCAGCTAATACGTTTTAAGCTCGGACCATTGCGCTAGTACCGTTTTAAGCTTGGACTTTTCGGCTAAAACCGATTAAGCTTGGACTTTTCAGCTAGTACCGTTTTAAGCTTGGACTTTTCAGCTAAAACTTATTTAGCTTGGACTTTTCAGCTAAAACTTATTTAGCTTGGACTTTTCAGCTAAAACTTATTCAGCTTGGACTTTTCAGCTGAAACTTATTCAGCTAAAACTGATTCAGCTAAAACTTATTCAGCTCGGACTTTTCAGCTAAAACTTATTCAGCTCGGACTTTTCAGCTAAAACTTATTCAGCTTGGACTTTTCAGCTAAAACTTATTCAGCTTGGACTTTTCAGGGTTGTAAAGCTCTTTTGGAATTGCCATCAAATTTTCAACATTGATATTTTCAGAATTTTCACAACTCACATGTGAATTGTTGCAACTTGAACTTGAACAACTTTTTGGCATTTCGATATATAAAGGTTTTGTATAGTCATATCGCATAGAAATAGTCACAACCGTTTCATATAAAACCGTTCACAGAAAATTAATGACGTGACCAATGAAGAAGATGGTGAGGGATTCGGATTCTCTTCCAACTCTAGCTATAACATGACAACAACGTGAAAGAAAACACAACGAAATAGTAAAAACAACAAGAATGAGGAAAACATATTCACAGATATCAATCTCAATCACAAACTAATAATCTTCACCTAAAACAAAATGATGAACAAAAACGCAACTACTAATGAAACAAACTATGATAACTATTACACTATACAAAACCGACTATACAAAACCTTTATATATCGAAATGCCAAAAAGTTGTTCAAGTTCAAGTTGCAACAATTCACATGTGAGTTGTGAAAATTCTGAAAATATCAATGTTGAAAATTTGATGGCAATTCCAAAAGAGCTTTACAACCCTGAAAAGTCCAAGCTGAATAAGTTTTAGCTGAAAAGTCCAAGCTGAATAAGTTTTAGCTGAATCAGTTTTAGCTGAAAAGTCCAAGCTAAATAAGTTTTAGCTGAAAAGTCCAAGCTGAATAACTTTTAGCTGAAAAGTCCAAGCTGAATTAGTTTTAGCTGAATAAGTTTTAGCTGAATAAGTTTTAGCTGAATCAGTTTTAGCTGAATAAGTTTTAGCTGAAAAGTCCAAGCTAAATAAGTTTTAGCTGAAAAGTCCAAGCTTAAACGGTACTAGCTGAAAAGTCCAAGCTTAAAACGGTAATAGCTGAAAAGTCCAAGCTAAATAAGTTTTAGCTGAATAGTCCAAGCCTAAAACGGCACTGGCTCAATGGTCCAAGCTGAATGAGAGTTCGCCGAAAAGTCCGAGCTTAAAAACGTATTAGCTGAAAAGTCCCCTAATTACCTCGCAAGCTGAATCGGTTTTAGCTGGATCGTCGCCCACTCGGTTCGATCCCCACTCGCCGCGGCATCGGTACGGCGTCAAGTTTGGTCAAGTGGTTAGCGTTCGGTTGTCGCTCCACAGACCCGGGTTCGATCCCCACTCGCCGCGGCATCGGTACGGCGTCAAGTTTGGTCAAGTGGTTAGCGTTCGGTTGTCGCTCCACAGACCCGGGTTCGATCCCTACTCGCCGCGGCATCGGTACGGCGTCAAGTTTGGTCAAGTGGTTAGCGTTCGGTTGTCGCTCCACAGACCCGGGTTCGATCCCCTACTCGCCGCGGCATCGGTACGGCGTCAAGTTTGGTCAAGTGGTTAGCGTTCGGTTGTCGCTCCACAGACCCGGGTTCGATCCCTACTCGCCGCGGCATCGGTACGGCGTCAAGTTTGGTCAAGTGGTTAGCGTTCGGTTGTCGCTCCACAGA
Organism: Litoditis marina; assembly: GCA_964036275.1. Lineage (NCBI taxonomy): Eukaryota > Metazoa > Nematoda > Chromadorea > Rhabditida > Rhabditidae > Litoditis > Litoditis marina. The sequence continues at coordinate 31,003 of CAXIWQ010000350.1, read as the reverse complement.
CCCGGGTTCGATCCCTACTCGCCGCGGCATCGGTACGGCGTCAAGTTTGGTCAAGTGGTTAGCGTTCGGTTGTCGCTCCACAGACCCGGGTTCGATCCCTACTCGCCGCGGCATCGGTACGGCGTCAAGTTTGGTCAAGTGGTTAGCGTTCGGTTGTCGCTCCACAGACCCGGGTTCGATCCCCACTCGCCGCGGCATCGGTACGGCGTCAAGTTTGGTCAAGTGGTTAGCGTTCGGTTGTCGCTCCACAGACCCGGGTTCGATCCCCACTCGCCGCGGCATCGGTACGGCGTCAAGTTTGGTCAAGTGGTTAGCGTTCGGTTGTCGCTCCACAGACCCGGGTTCGATCCCCACTCGCCGCGGCATCGGTACGGCGTCAAGTTTGGTCAAGTGGTTAGCGTTCGGTTGTAGCTCCACAGACCCGGGTTCGATCCCCACTCGCCGCGGCATCGGTACGGCGTCAAGTTTGGTCAAGTGGTTAGCGTTCGGTTGTCGCTCCACAGACCCGGGTTCGATCCCTACTCGCCGCGGCATCGGTACGGCGTCAAGTTTGGTCAAGTGGTTAGCGTTCGGTTGTCGCTCCACAGACCCGGGTTCGATCCCTACTCGCCGCGGCATCGGTACGGCGTCAAGTTTGGTCAAGTGGTTAGCGTTCGGTTGTCGCTCCACAGACCCGGGTTCGATCCCTACTCGCCGCGGCATCGGTACGGCGTCAAGTTTGGTCAAGTGGTTAGCGTTCGGTTGTCGCTCCACAGACCCGGGTTCGATCCCCACTCGCCGCGGCATCGGTACGGCGTCAAGTTTGGTCAAGTGGTTAGCGTTCGGTTGTCGCTCCACAGACCCGGGTTCGATCCCCACTCGCCGCGGCATCGGTACGGCGTCAAGTTTGGTCAAGTGGTTAGCGTTCGGTTGTCGCTCCACAGACCCGGGTTCGATCCCTACTCGCCGCGGCATCGGTACGGCGTCAAGTTTGGTCAAGTGGTTAGCGTTCGGTTGTCGCTCCACAGACCCGGGTTCGATCCCTACTCGCCGCGGCATCGGTACGGCGTCAAGTTTGGTCAAGTGGTTAGCGTTCGGTTGTCGCTCCACAGACCCGGGTTCGATCCCCACTCGCCGCGGCATCGGTACTGCGTCAAGTTTGGTCAAGTGGTTAGCGTTCGGTTGTCGCTCCACAGACCCGGTTCGATCCCTACTCGCCGCGGCATCGGTACGGCGTCAAGTTTGGTCAAGTGGTTAGCGTTCGGTTGTCGCTCCACAGACCCGGGTTCGATCCCTACTCGCCGCGGCATCGGTACGCGTCAAGTTTGGTCAAGTGGTTAGCGTTCGGTTGTCGCTCCACAGACCCGGGTTCGATCCCCACTCGCCGCGGCATCGGTACGGCGTCAAGTTTGGTCAAGTGGTTAGCGTTCGGTTGTCGCTCCACAGACCCGGGTTCGATCCCCACTCGCCGCGGCATCGGTACGGCGTCAAGTTTGGTCAAGTGGTTAGCGTTCGGTTGTCGCTCCACAGACCCGGGTTCGATCCCTACTCGCCGCGGCATCGGTACGGCGTCAAGTTTGGTCAAGTGGTTAGCGTTCGGTTGTCGCTCCACAGACCCGGGTTCGATCCCTACTCGCCGCGGCATCGGTACGGCGTCAAGTTTGGTCAAGTGGTTAGCGTTCGGTTGTCGCTCCACAGACCCGGGTTCGATCCCTACTCGCCGCGGCATCGGTACGGCGTCAAGTTTGGTCAAGTGGTTAGCGTTCGGTTGTCGCTCCACAGACCCGGGTTCGATCCCTACTCGCCGCGGCATCGGTACGGCGTCAAGTTTGGTCAAGTGGTTAGCGTTCGGTTGTCGCTCCACAGACCCGGGTTCGATCCCTACTCGCCGCGGCATCGGTACGGCGTCAAGTTTGGTCAAGTGGTTAGCGTTCGGTTGTCGCTCCACAGACCCGGGTTCGATCCCCACTCGCCGCGGCATCGGTACGGCGTCAAGTTTGGTCAAGTGGTTAGCGTTCGGTTGTCGCTCCACAGACCCGGGTTCGATCCCCACTCGCCGCGGCATCGGTACGGCGTCAAGTTTGGTCAAGTGGTTAGCGTTCGGTTGTCGCTCCACAGACCCGGGTTCGATCCCTACTCGCCGCGGCATCGGTACGGCGTCAAGTTTGGTCAAGTGGTTAGCGTTCGGTTGTCGCTCCACAGGACCCGGGTTCGATCCCTACTCGCCGCGGCATCGGTACGGCGTCAAGTTTGGTCAAGTGGTTAGCGTTCGGTTGTCGCTCCACAGACCCCGGGTTCGATCGCCACTCGCCGCGGCATCGGTACGGCGTCAAGTTTGGTCAAGTGGTTAGCGTTCGGTTGTCGCTCCACAGACCCGGGTTCGATCCCTACTCGCCGCGGCATCGGTACGGCGTCAAGTTTGGTCAAGTGGTTAGCGTTCGGTTGTCGCTCCACAGACCCGGGTTCGATCCCTACTCGCCGCGGCATCGGTACGGCGTCAAGTTTGGTCAAGTGGTTAGCGTTCGGTTGTCGCTCCACAGACCCGGGTTCGATCCCTACTTGCCGCGGCATCGGTACGGCGTCAAGTTTGGTCAAGTGGTTAGCGTTCGGTTGTCGCTCCACAGACCCGGGTTCGATCCCCACTCGCCGCGGCATCGGTACGGCGTCAAGTTTGGTCAAGTGGTTAGCGTTCGGTTGTCGCTCCACAGACCCGGGTTCGATCCCTACTCGCCGCGGCATCGGTACGGCGTCAAGTTTGGTCAAGTGGTTAGCGTTCGGTTTGTCGCTCCACAGACCCGGGTTCGATCCCCACTCGCCGCGGCATCGGTACGGCGTCAAGTTTGGTCAAGTGGTTAGCGTTCGGTTGTCGCTCCACAGACCCGGGTTCGATCCCTACTCGCCGCGGCATCGGTACGGCGTCAAGTTTGGTCAAGTGGTTAGCGTTCGGTTGTCGCTCCACAGACCCGGGTTCGATCCCTACTCGCCGCGGCATCGGTACGGCGTCAAGTTTGGTCAAGTGGTTAGCGTTCGGTTGTCGCTCCACAGACCCGGGTTCGATCCCCACTCGCCGCGGCATCGGTACGGCGTCAAGTTTGGTCAAGTGGTTAGCGTTCGGTTGTCGCTCCACAGACCCGGGTTCGATCCCCACTCGCCGCGGCATCGGTACGGCGTCAAGTTTGGTCAAGTGGTTAGCGTTCGGTTGTCGCTCCACAGACCCGGGTTCGATCCCTACTCGCCGCGGCATCGGTACGGCGTCAAGTTTGGTCAAGTGGTTAGCGTTCGGTTGTCGCTCCACAGACCCGGGTTCGATCCCTACTCGCCGCGGCATCGGTACGGCGTCAAGTTTGGTCAAGTGGTTAGCGTTCGGTTGTCGCTCCACAGACCCGGGTTCGATCCCCACTCGCCGCGGCATCGGTACGGCGTCAAGTTTGGTCAAGTGGTTAGCGTTCGGTTGTCGCTCCACAGACCCGGGTTCGATCCCTACTCGCCGCGGCATCGGTACGGCGTCAAGTTTGGTCAAGTGGTTAGCGTTCGGTTGTCGCTCCACAGACCCGGGTTCGATCCCTACTCGCCGCGGCATCGGTACGGCGTCAAGTTTGGTCAAGTGGTTAGCGTTCGGTTGTCGCTCCACAGACCCGGGTTCGATCCCTACTCGCCGCGGCATCGGTACGGCGTCAAGTTTGGTCAAGTGGTTAGCGTTCGGTTGTCGCTCCACAGACCCGGGTTCGATCCCTACTCGCCGCGGCATCGGTACGGCGTCAAGTTTGGTCAAGTGGTTAGCGTTCGGTTGTCGCTCCACAGACCCGGGTTCGATCCCTACTCGCCGCGGCATCGGTACGGCGTCAAGTTTGGTCAAGTGGTTAGCGTTCGGTTGTCGCTCCACAGACCCGGGTTCGATCCCTACTCGCCGCGGCATCGGTACGGCGTCAAGTTTGGTCAAGTGGTTAGCGTTCGGTTGTCGCTCCACAGACCCGGGTTCGATCCCCACTCGCCGCGGCATCGGTACGGCGTCAAGTTTGGTCAAGTGGTTAGCGTTCGGTTGTCGCTCCACAGACCCGGGTTCGATCCCCACTCGCCGCGGCATCGGTACGGCGTCAAGTTTGGTCAAGTGGTTAGCGTTCGGTTGTCGCTCCACAGACCCGGGTTCGATCCCCACTCGCCGCGGCATCGGTACGGCGTACCGTGTGAACTGTCAATATTGACTGATTTATTTACATGCAAGCATGTGATATACAAGAAGAGAAAATAAAACATCGGCATTAGGAAACGAAAACATTCTAATGCGGAAATAAGAGTCGGAAATCGTGAAACATCATTGGTGATACCCAGTAAAGGAAAAAGAAAACAATATAACAGCACAGAATACAAATAAAACAACTCACAAGTACAAAGGAAATAATTTGGGCCAATCTCACAGGATGAACAGAAAAACAGTAGAAGTCTCATTTAAATGCATTCACCTAAAGTGCTTTTTTGCGGCTGATAACGACATCGGTATTTCGGATTTCTTGCTGAATTTCAAGTATTTGAATGCAGCCCGTACGGTGAAAAACTTGGCACGTTGGCTAGTTTTTTGGGGTGTGGAAACTGAATTTCGCGCCAGAACCCCTAGAACGTGAAGGTTTGAACGTGAAAAAAGTCTGTTGCACTTAATCCACATTGTCCAGTTATGATTTTATAGATCATAATGAGGTCTGTCGTATTTCTTCTAGATTCTGAAGTGACCAATTCGAGTTTCCTATTTCTAAATGAGGAACTAGGATTTTACAACACGTATAGCCACCCAAACGGAAAAACAACTTTCTAGTGAAGTCGTTCTGAACTGATTCAAGTTTCTTAACAGACCCGCTATCTGAGTTGAACACAGTAGCGAAACTCGGTCAAACCTTTTGAGAAATCGAAATATACTACATCCACTGAATCTTTCTTGTCTAAAGAAAGGGTCCATTCATTAATGCATTCTAGCATCTGTGTTTCTACAGATTTCCCTTTTCTAAAACCGTGTTGTGAGGAGATAAAACATTGTTCTCATTCAGATGTTTTATCATTACTCGCTTCAATATTCTTCCGACCAGTCGGCCAAATATAGACGTAATGCAATATAGAGATAACCCATGCCTATCACCATCCTCTACGGACAGTTCTTGTACGGTTGAAATCGATAATGTGTGTATTATTCTATGAGAATAAACTGACAAACGGATAAAATTGGCCGTACACAAGTTGTTTTGTTTTTTTATTCGAAAATTTTTCATTCCAGTACCTTTAATTATGCTAGAAGCTACTATCAGTATACCATGAACTACAACGAAGGCAGATGGGCAAAATGGCCATGGAGATTCCAAGGTCAGTTCACAAACGGACACAAAAATGTACTTGAGAAAGAGAAACCACAGTTTCCGGCTCGAAAGGAGAGACATAAAAACGTTGTGAAAGTGCACGTTCATTATAATTATCTTCAAATCAATTACGATTGTGTTCCATCTGGCTACTGAGAACCTCATAAAAAAAATTGTGGCCAAGATGTTTAGAGTTTGACCCGACACTTAAAGAAGGATGATTATGTGGTCCAATCCCAGAGCTTCATTCCTTCAAATTGCAATACATTTTCAGTCGCGGTTTAAAGGACCGCTGCCACGGGATTGGTCCACATAATCGTCCAACTTAGATATATGGTGCGTGCCAAGTATATGCAATATCCGCCTCATGTGAGACTCGAACCGTGGCCCAATAGTTTGAGAGGCGAAAACAGTAACCACTACTCTAACTGAGAAAATAACAACGTTGATGACGAGTCGTAATATGTGTATATGTGTTCTTACACAGCACAAAGTGAAATATACAGTATACTTCCGCCTTTCTTCAAGCGACAACCATACTCGAAACGCGCTCGGTTACTTACAAATTTGCGTTTGGTCGAAACTGTATTGCAACAAGTCTAGAGATATAGTGTGCCCCAAAGAGATGTCAGACGACGAGAGAAAAAATCAATATATATGACAGCCACGCTGTATAAACAGTTATTTACTGTTTCGCAACGATGCTCGTTTTGAGTAGTACCAACTAGGATTGTTAATCGAGTTTAAAATTTCGAGTTTCTCGAGTTTCGAGTTTGATCGTTGAGTTTCAGGATATTATCGACATGAAAAAATAAGAACTTTTCGAGAAATTCGGATTTTTCTCATGATTATGCGAGAATCGTGAAAAAAAAGCATTCAAAAACCCGAACTTTTCCAGTTTCAAAAATTTCGAGTTTTTCGAGTTTTGAGGAAAACCGAGTTTTTCGAGTTTATTTTATTTATTTATTTATTCTACACAAAATGTGCAACGGGACAAATTGGAAAAGAGAGATCGATCGATGACCAACCAGTTTAGGAGACTTCGAGTTTTTCGAGTTTGGCCTTAACAACCCTAGTACCAACTCTTTCAGGTCATTTCGGTTTTCTGGTGAGCGAAAAACTACAACAGACATTGAAAAGGTGTTGTCCAGACCTTGAGGAGTTGACGATTTACCAAAGTAAGAGCGATCTGTATATTTCATATTCCAAGCAACTTTTGCTTGAAAAACAGAGAAATGCAGTTAGGTCGTAAAATTGTTGATTAAAGGAAGCGCTACCGTAACAATCTGAAGTTTATTGAAAATGGAAAAGTCACAAAAGTGTTTCTTAATGTTCTCTCTCTCTTCTCTCTCTCTCTCTCTCTCTCTCTTCTCTCTCTCTCTCTCTCTCTCTCTCTCTCTCTCTCTCTCTCTCTCTCTCTCTCTCTTCTCTCTCTCTCTCTGTTGCGGAAGTGGATCATGACATTCGTTTCATTAAAACACACTTAAAGTATTATATTCGCACCAAATAAGTACAGTATGAGTTAAAATGATGAACGTTCATTTTCTACAGGAAAAACCGAACCGAAAATAAATAAGATTACGAGGTACCCGAATAAAGATCCCCAATATCACACAAAAGCGAATGGAATGTACTGTGCGACTAAGTGAGTTGAACATCTCTTCTTTATCCAACGGGATGTTTGATAATACCACATAGGTATGGAGTCCTCGGACTTTTATCCATTTTCTTAAAGCTGGACGATTATGTGGACCAATCCCGTGTCAACTTAAAGGGACCGTTCCTCTTTCATTGGGGGGTTCGAGCTGATTAGTCGATATTGTTCACATTAAAAAACCTAAATCATTCATATAGGTGTCGACTGCCTGTCTTGCTCCGTGTTCTCGAAAATGTGGCGCGACCACGCGCACGTACATACACCGCCGAGTTCACCTACGTACAAAATTTTCAAAATGTCCATAAAATTACGAAACCATAGTCAAAACATGGCCAAAATTACCAATTTGAAATCTGGGAAAAAAGATTTCTGAATATCATTAAAACTACAAAGCAGTGATAGATTAAGGATTGCTGCATTACGATTACAGTAACCCAAATCCTGTTGGCTTCTTATTTGCTCCGTAATAATGTGGTTTTTTGAACTTTTTGTACGTACGGTATGAACTTTTATCTCAAAACAGAATAAATGATTTTTTTTTCTTTTCTCAAAAACTACCTACATTGCACATTATAGAGGTACGGTCCCTTTAAACTGCAATTGAAAATATATTGCAGTTTAAACGACTGAAGCGATATATTGCAGTTTAAACGACTGAAGCGATATATTGCAGTTTAAACGACTGAAGCGTTGCAAGTGGACCACATAATCGTCCTTCTTTGAGACTATTTATTGAATCAATTTTCATATTGTTTTTCGAGTTCTCCATAAACCACTGAATGCGTGTTTACCTTTAAACGACGACCGATCTCCGATTTGTCACTCTCAATCACTTTTTTCTTTGCAGGAAAGGTTACTGTGGAGCAAACTTCGAAATGGTTGAGATTCGAAAACAGCCCAGATTCGGAAGTAAGTTCACGTTTCTTTGGTAAGCACGTTGAGAAGCGAGTATTGTATCAACATGTTTGTTTCGCTAGTTAAGCCTGAGAGTAACCTAATCTAAGAACGAATTCGAAAACGAATGAAGGGAAGATGGCCAATTCTGGCAGATAACCTAATAAAAGTTCTTCTCGATTGCACTGCTTCACAATATCCGGGAAAACAACTACATTTTCAAATTTACGCGCTACGTTTTTTTTGCTTCTTCCAGCGCTGATGTTTTACTTGAAACAAGCATGTTGCCAGGTAGATGTTCAATGTCAAATGTGCCATTGAAAATTAGATTGAGAACCTTTTATAGTTCCGGTCATTCCCACTGAGACTTGGCAGCGTGCCAATGAATAGTTCAGGCTCATTTGCATCACTTTGGAGTTTATCAAAAAACTTCAAATCTCTGTTAGCAGTTGTTTAGTTCCACAAGAACACGTGAACAAAAAGTGTCCTTAGAATACTTATGTTTGCTCTAAGAAATCGCCATCCGAAAATCTTGGCACTATGCCAATGGGTCTCAGTGGGAATGAAAGGAACTATATGTGTCCAGCGGTTTCGATACGCTGCCATATTTCAGTGGACTCTTGCTATCCGATAAAAACTTCGGAAATAGCTCGCATGCTGGCTCATCCGTCATATGGACATCGCATTGCAAGAAGAGTTTGCTGGGTTTGGCATTGAGACATCTGACAAGTCAATAAACATCTACTCTGCAGTAGTTTTCGAGGTTATGTGTTTCATAGTTTGTTAGGTCGAATACATTTCATGTACAACGAAGAGAATGAGACAACATTCACAAACATTCCGGTCGTTTTTACAAACCGGCACCTCAGTACGCATGCTAGAAGATCCCGGACCCTTCATCCCATCCTGCGTCTCTCGCTCTGCCTTACTATTTCTCGTCTCTTACTTCCCGGCGGGGTGTAAGAGCAGAGAAACAGCGTGTATTTGAGGAGACGCAGGATGAAGAGGCCGGGATCTTCTAGCATACGTACTCTGGGGCGGTTTACACATGCGACCGGGTTGCATGCAACCAAATGTAACCCGGTTGCATGTGTACAAACCTATTGGTTGCTTTCGAATGCAACCGGGTTGCTTCTCAGATGAAACCAAATTTGTCGTTAAATGCAACCTGGTTACGTGTGTAATTGGCCGACACTTGTCTGAACATACGTATTCACATCTTGCCAAAATACGCACAGAGTGAAGCGTAAATCAAGATTCTAGTTAGTCATTCGCGGTCACTTTTGCTTGAAAAAATTATAACTAGAAGTCAACTTGAAAAAATGCATTAAACTTGTTTATTCTTTTCATACCGTCAAAACAACACATTACCAGAAAAAAAACACAAAAAACAATTCTGCACGCCATTAGTCTCCGATTGAGTGAGCAGTTCCGTGGATTACTGCAGAAGATTGAATGAAGGGCCGAAATCTGAAAACAAACCGATCGAGATATGCTGCAACAGTTGTACAGTACTCGGCACAGGCAGAACGAAAAGTAACCAAGTTCACTTTCTGACATTTTCTAACAATCGTTGAACGCATTGAGAGAGAAATTCAAAGAGTCATTCCGAATTCTGTGAATTCGAGTTTCACAGAAAATCCACAATCGGTGATAATGAACAAAGGGAGTTTTCCTCTTCTGGTTTAAATATCGACGATTTTGTCACCATGCCAATAAAGACATGAAGCATGACAATCTTCCTACTTGCCAATGATTTGCCTATAATAGCATCGTGGCTAACAATAAAATCTCAGATACGTTTTTCCCACAATGAAAAGATCGAACGTTTGCTTGGCGTTCGCTGTTCCTTCTACAATGTATACCGAAAAAGAGAAACACATATTTTCCAGTTTTCCGATGACAACTTGTTTTCCAATGCAAAATTCAACTTTGTCAAAAATACTTTCGATCAATCTGTATAGCTGAACGTTGGGCTAATGAAACCTCTTTCACGAGCACTGGTTGAAAAGAGGTGGAGCAGTTCTTAAAACACTGCAATATAGAAAAGCTGTGGTTACCACTACAAATAGTAATTCGACGAAGTTTGTCTGATTTTTAGATTCTATATTCACTCAAATTCAGTCATACAAGTTTGATTAATAAGCTAAATGAAAAATGGCAGAAATTTTGATTTATTCTACCTAAATGAAGACACTTTCCCGCTCACCATTTGAAACTGGTCTGTGTCGTTATTCACATGATGTCACAGCGAAAAAATGAAAATTAAGGCGCAACCTTACGCCAACATAGTCTACGTGAGTGTTGTGTAAGGTGGAACTGTCCAAAATGTTACCACGCTTAGACGCCCTAGGACTTCATGGTGACACTGATTCAGAAGTGTGCATGATTGGAAATAGTTTTTACATCCTTTTTTATTTGACCGATTCGTATCTTGGAAAGTGGTGTTTGAAAATACTGGAAGGGTGTGACATTACCCATTTTGAGTCCACGGGTCAGAAGTTCACAATTATCGACTCAAACACAAGGAAACTGGATAATTATTACCCGACCTTCTTACCCGGCCCTGCTACAAAACCGTTTGAATGGAAGGCATGGAATGACTACTCTGTGATTACTGTGTTTATTGAATTGTACATATAAATGAACTTGTTTATAATCAGAAACCCTGTTATCGTAAGTGATGGTTCATAACCTATCACTTTTATTTACCAGTAATTTAGATAACATAGTTGATACCTTTTATCTGTCTTATAACTGATAAATGCTGTGCGAGTCCCGTTGATTGAATGTTCGCGGAGTCGTGTTTTACTTTTCTTCCCTCTCCGCCGTTACATCGGAACAACTCATTCATTCGTTACCATCAACCACGACTACGATCAAGCTCACAAATCAATCGGGTGAATTCTATATCTTACTGGTTTTTAGACGACCTAACCCTTCTTGGTAACCCTTGTTTTAGGTTACTTCGGTGGTAACCGGAAAGTAACCTAAAACCAAAAACAAGTTACCCTCAAATTTGGCCTGAAATTAGTTTTTACTGTTATTTTGATGGTAACCCGATTTTGGTTCAAGGTTACTTGGAGGTTACTTAATCAAGTAACCTGAAAAAAGGGTTACCAAAAAAGATTCGGTTACCTAAAAACCGGGTTAGTTGTAAAATTGGCCAATCAATCGTTACCCGACCCTGCTACAAAACCCTGGACTAATGTTTTTGTTACGAGACAGAGCACGCTCGGCAATTGCGCGACGGGACCAGCAGAGAGGCGCAAGGCTATAGTCTGTTTCACCAATAGATGTACTCATACAGTAATCCTTCAATTATTCAAGGGGGGTGTTTTCTAATGAAAAAGTCATTACTTTGGTTTTAAATTTGCAGAGTCAGTAGTAGTAAACATGCAGATACCACTATCAACATTTTGAGGACTTCTGAAAACGCAAATATACCAAACTCTGACCTGGAAGAGATAGCAGATTACTGTAGAAGGTTATAAGTGGGTGGAACAAACTATACATCCTACCTGGTTCCTTTTCCCGGCCACTACTTTTTGTTTACTCTCGCTTTCACTCCGTACAATAATGAACGTATGTTATCGTCCACTCTTTTGTTGTTTATTCATGGGCTGACACCTTCGATTTGTAGCAGCGGTTTTAACTCTCAGTTTTCTATAACGATCCACCTCCTATTCCCTTTCTTATACCATTTTCTCTCTTCCGCTCTTAATTCATTAGCGTTTTTTCCTCAATTCCTCTTGACTAGGTTATTTTTTTTTCGAGCTGTGAATGGTCGATTTCGGAGCCACTGTCCTCGTCCCTCTCTCCCGAATCTTGCTCTCCTCTAGTAACTTTGAGTTAGACTGATAGGTGGGATGGCTACCCGAGTTTTTGTCGCGCCCGTTGGGGTACATTTAGGCTGTCTTCAGACTTTTTGTGCGATACAAGATACACGATACATGCGCGCTCTAATCATGTGTATCGATTGCATTTTTGTAGCGGCGACAGATACATGCGTCACGCGATGTATCTATCGTGTTCATACTTTTTCTACAGTATCTCGGCGTCAGATACATCATTTTGAATCGACGATACACTTTTTTTGAAGATTGCGGCCGACATTCTACACTTCACTCATATTGTGGATACATCTAGGTTTTCGGATTATAACCCACAAAAAAGTGATTTTTGTGAAATTTTTCCAATTGATAGAATGTTTCCCCACACAAAACAGGTATCCGCAAAAAAATTTCATTTTCGCGCGCGACGCGCGCACGCGACGCGTCAAAACGAGAAAATATGCAGATTTGGGTCAAATTTGTGAACTGTGATTATTGATCATAGAGATTGCGAATGTGGATATCAATTTCATATCACGCACATATCACGCATATGAGCTTGGTACGAACTTGGATCAAGCGCGCGCAGCACGCGACGCGACAAAAAATTTCAACTTTTGTGCATGAAGATAAATGTTTGAGATTGGGAGTGGTTGGCCACGCGGATAAGAAGGTATTACGAGTTTCGGATATATATATTCATAACCAGCACGATCGAATACCCCACCCATCCCGATTTCATATGAATCATCTCATTTTGATATTTCTGCCGCGTCGCGTGCACGCGCTTCGTGTGAGTGAAATTGAGTATATGGCATGGGGATCGGTAACAATGATCATCAGCGTTTTTGTTTTTCACGATGTCCAAAGTTTATCGAAATTCATTCATTTTCACTTTTTGTCGCGGCGCGTCGCGTGCGATGAGATAGACGTCAACTTGAAGAATACCATGCATCATGCAGTTCGTCAGTTTACGTCGCGACTGGTTGGTTTTCTCTCCGCTCTCGTTTGCTATACACAATTTCCAGTCCAACTGTCAAAATGACAGACATAAAGTGTGATCAACTGATCAACCAATTGATGTCAACCTCGAACCCAGAAGAACGCACTAATATGGCCACCAATTTTCCGGCCGGGATGATGATAAATATTATTGTCCGGTTGTCCTTCATGGTCAGCCAGAGCTCTGCCAAACAAAGTTCAATTCCGGATGAAGAATCTTGTGTTAACAACAGACAGGATAATATCTCCAAGCAATACAGTACTCCCGAGTCCGCTGAAAAATATGAAGAGCGTCGCCGCAGCATAGTGATAAGTGGTCTTCCTGAACCCAAAAATTTTGGAAAGACCGGTCGCCAGGAAGACGATGATCAGCTATGGAATGTTCTAAATGCCTTGAAGATAAATTCACCTCCCGTCACAACATTCCGAATGGGGGTCTACAAGGAAGGTGTTACCCGTCTGACAAAAGTCATTTTTGCCACAAGTCATCTGGCTCAGGCAGCTGTCAATACATCTTATCTGCTGTTCTCGAATCCATCTACCCGTGGGGTTTATCTGAGAGAAAGTCTGACTAACGAGGGAAGAAAGGCACTCAGAAATTTGGTTGAGCTCAAGCGGATCCTGAAGACAGCTTACCCTCAGGACCGCCTCTACATTCACAGACAAACTCTGTATCGCAATCGTGTGAAAGTTGCCAATGAACATAATGTCGTTGATGTTATGAACAACATGAAATCCAAGATCAGTGGAAAAACTGAACATGTTTTGCCGCCAAATGCTCAATTAGCATACGTGACTCAACGCAAAAAGAACTTGTCGATGACTGACAGCCGGATGGAAAACAGAAAGGACAGAAATGAACACGAAACTGAAATTATCGATTCAGCTCCAAATACTGCTGTTGAAACAATGTTGAATGATAGAACTACTTCTTCAACGCAGAGTCAAACTCCAGTTGTCGGCAACTCACAAACTCAGGGAAACTGAGGACAGGATTGTCGACCAGAGGTATAAATTGTTTTTTAATCAATTCTCGTAGTTTAGTTAATAAAATTGATGATTTCAGATTTTTCTTAGCAGAAAAAAAGCCTGATGTTGTTTGTTGTACTGAGTCCTGGCTGAGTAGCAACATATCCGATTCGGAAATCATAGGATGTTTTCCATACGTACTTATGAGAAATGATCGTAGAAGTAGAGGGGGTGGGGTTGCTGTTTTCCTTCGTGATTCGTTTCAGTTCGAAAATGTGTCTCATTTGAATAACTCAAAGGCTAATTGTGTTTGTGTTGACATTTATGATTCATACAGTCTCGCTAAATTTCGTTTGTTGTGTGTATATCGCCCTCCAAACCTTCATTCCGATGAAAACATGGTTGTGAACAACTTGATTTGCGATCTACTGGCGGTGTCGCACAATATCGTTCTCTGTGGTGACTTCAACTATGTTATTGACTGGCCAGACGGTGCGTGCAACGGAAATTCCGAAAGTGAGTTTTTGAATATTGTTAATAGTATGAGTCTCACACAACATGTGAAACAGCCAACTCGAGGCAACAATATACTTGATTTAGTTTTAGCGAATGCAGATTTCATCAAAAATGTTAGGGTTCTAGCAGGTCTTTCCAACAGTGATCATAGTATCGTTGAGTTCCAGGTATTACTCAGTTCTCAAATAGAAACTTTGTCGCCTCAACCAGATTTTAGAAATGCAAATTACGAGGAGATAAAGGAGAGGCTGAATGAGATTGATTGGTTCCAGGTGTTTTCATCTAATCCAACGATTGATGATATATACTCATCGTTTTGCCGAATACTGTATAGTATTTTCGAAAAAACTGTTCCGCTCAAACGCACTAGGGCCCCTTTTGAGAAGTATCCGCATTATATTCAAAAGTTATTGAAAAGGCGCGAAAGACTATATGAGTTGATTGATGTCGATAATAATCTTGAGAAATTCAAAAAACTGAGCTTAACATTGTCAAGGCTGATAGCAAAATTCTTGCAAGTAAAGGAAAAACGTTTGTTTGGTGATATGCTAAATCGAGATCTACATTCATATATCAAGTCTCGCACGTCGTCAAGAAACACAGCTAAATCAATGATTGACACAGATGGTAGTTATTTGTATGGTGATCTTCGAAAGGCCGAAGGGATCGCAAAGTACTTTGAGTCTGTTTACGAAAAAGACAATGGTAAAGAGTTTCCAATGGTAGAAAAGATTTTTGCATGTATTTCTAGACCCACATTCTATCCGTACGAAGTAGAAGTTTGCCTGAAAGGGTTAACAAGTTCATGTTCCAAAAGCATAGATAACATTCCGCAATTTTTGCTCAAAAAGTGTGCTAAAGAACTTTCGGAACCTCTCTCAATCATATACAATGTGTCCATAATGGATGGATGTGTTCCTGAGCTGTGGAGATACTCAATTGTGACCCCAGTTCCGAAGATCAACACTCCAACTACTGTGTCGCACTATCGTCCAATCTCCATCAACTGCGGAACATCCAAAGGTATGGAAAAACTTTTGGGGGCACGTATTAACAAGTGGTTAGAACGCTTCAAAATTATTCCTTCTTCTCAATATGGTTTTGTGCGGGAGAAAAGCTGTGAATTGCAGCTTTTAGAATTCATGTTTGAGCAAAACAAAGCCAAAATCAGCAAGGGATGGCGTGACACGGTGTATACTGATTTGGCTAAGGCATTCGACAAAGTTTCTCATAGAAAGCTGCTGCATAAGTTAGAATGTTTTGGATTCAGAGGTTCATGGTTAAATTGGTTCAGTTCATTTTTGACTGAAAGGCAGTTTGCAGTATCGTTTGGATCTAAATTATCATCGTTCTACTCTGCTCATAGTGGTGTTCCACAAGGATCAGTCCTGGGACCTTTGCTTTTCATAATATATATTTCAGACCTTCCAAAGTATCTGAGTCTGTCTGGTCAAGTTCATATATATACCTTTGCAGATGATATCAAGTTATCTTGTACATTCACCGAAGATAAAGATAGTAGGGAAGAACTTAAAGATGCTTTGCGTGGTTTTGAAAATTACTGCAGTGACTGGCAGCTAACAATATCTAAGTCGAAATGTTTTTCTATGAGTACTTCCCCTGCGCCCATTCAGTATTCATTCGAGAATGGTGATTCAATTGAAATCACAGACCATGCGAGAGATTTAGGTGTGCACTTGGTGAGTTGTGGTAGGAGTCAGTTTGACTTATCAGTTGTGACTAAGAAAGCGCTAGGCAAGATGTTCACAATATTTCGCATTATGCACCAAAATGATGCAATACTGTTTGTCAGATGCTATAAGTGCTACGTTTTACCATACCTTGAGTACTGTTCTTCTGTTTGGTCGCCACATAAAATATGTGAAATTCGCAGTATAGAGAGAGTTCAGCGCATTTTTACCAGAATTGTTTACGGCAGATGTAGAATAGCTGTCAACCGAGTGAGTTATAAAGATCGACTACAATTCCTTGGCCTAGAGACACTCTACGAAAGGCGTATCAAACATGATCTTATTTTGCTGCACAAAATGTTGAAAAGGGAAGTTTCCATTGATATAAGTAAGTATTTATGTTTTCGTCCATGTGGAGAGCGTCAAAACTCTAATAGCTGTAATGGATTTGCTTTTGAATTACCTAAATTCAGTAATGTAACTTTTTTCATCAGGGTAGCCAAATGGTACCCAAAACTTCCTACTCGTCTTACTAGTTTGCCTTCAGCAAAACTTTTTAGTAAACACCTAAAAAATGTGAACATTTCTGAGCTACTTGAAATTCCATTACCTTTTGATTAGTGTATCAGGTCTGTTGTAACTTACGTATTCATATGTATTCCAGTTATTTTGGCCGGCAATGTGCTCAATATCAACGTTACAGTATCAATATGGGAGGGATTCAAGAGTTTTGCATTCTTTCGCAACAACCATTTCGCACGGGACTTTCGAATCATTTTGCATTTATTTTGTATTCACACTTTTGAACTCACTTACGATTTCAATAAACTATTCTATTCTATTCTATAAATATCTATGGAATGAAGAATTTAAAATTGTGAAAAGTTACTTTTGAATTTGAAACTAACAAAATCGAAAAAATGTATCCTGGAACGTTCATACTTTTCTTATACGTTGGCGCCAAGATACGGATACAAAATGAGACGATACAAATAATTCGAAAATGAATCGTGTATCTGTATCTTGTATCGCACAAAAAGTCTGAAGACAGCCCTAATCATGTGTATCGATTGGATTTTTGTAGCGGCGACAGATACATGCGTCACGCGATGTGTCTTTCGTGTTCATACTTTTTCTACAGTATCTCGGCGTCAGATACATCATTTTGAATCAATGATACACAATTTTGAGGGTGGTTGAGGAATTGAATTGAATTGGATTTCGAATTGAAAAGAATTGAAAACCAATTCCAAAGAATTGAATTGAATTGGTTTTTGAGTGAAACTAATTCCTAAGAATTCAATTGAATTGAATTGGTTTTGTTCAGAGAAAATCGGAATTTAATTGAATTGGTTTTTATTCAATTCAATTCCAATTCCAACCAATTCTCGAGAAATTCCGAAATTTCAATTTCAATTCTTTCATCATTTCGAAAAACCAATTTAATTCAATTCCAATTCCAATCAATTCTTCAAAATTCCAATTCTTTCAATGTTCTCAAGAACCAATTCAATTCAATTCAATTCCGACCAATTACGACTTTTTTCAATTCAATTCCGACCAATCACGAATTTTTTTTGAAAACATTGAAAGAATTGGAATTGAAATTCAAGATTTTGAAGAATTGATTAGAATTGGAATTGAATTGAATTGGTTTTTTGAAATGATGAAAGAATTGGAATTGAAATTTCGGAATATTTCGAGAATTGGTTGGAATTGGAATTGAATTGAATTGGTTTTTTGAAATGATGAAAGAATTGGAATTGAAATTTCGGAATTTTCGAGAATTGGTTGGAATTGGATTTGAATTGAATTGATTTTTGGAATTGGTTTACCACTCTAGTACGTCTCTCGCTCTGCCCATTATAATATATTTCTCGTCTCTTACATCCCGGCGGGATGTAACTACACTCAACCAGGTTGAGAGAAGTTTCTCAGGTTTCAATTTTCTCTCAATGTTCTTTACTCATAATATTCAGTCTACGCTCGCAGAAATTACTCAGCAAATCGAATGATTCTCTCAGATCAACTGTTCAAAAAAAAAAGTTTTGAAATGTTCTTTTTGTTAGAGGTATCTGCGTTCTTTTATTTCGTTTTAAACGAAGACATGTTCGTATTCAAAACTGTAAAACGAGAAAAATGTATGTGTTATTTAACAATTAATGGCAGAAAAACAAGAAAGAGTACATAATCAGAAAACCTGTTGTCAACTGTTCAAAGAACAAGAAATGTACAAACTATCGAAAACAGCAGGATTTTCGCAGGAACTTCATACTGAAGAATCCACATATTGGAACAACCTGTGAAGGAATCTGAAAAAATGTGATGAGTCTACAAAAACCAATGTGAATGATTTATTTCTTTAAGATTATAGGAAAACAAAGTTCGTTGAGAGAAAAAAATATATAGTTCAAATTTTAAGCGGGAGATATCTTTCGGTCGATCTCTATATATACCTTTGTTCTCGCTCTCTTTTCCTTTCAGTCTTTTCCGAGTCTCTTTCAGTCCATTTCCCACTTTATGTAATCATCTGAACAACTACTATTTGTACCCTTCTCATTTTCTTATCTCTACACTACATCTGTTCATCTTTGTGTCATTCGGTCCTGACTGAATCATGTGTTGTGAAGACCATTCACACGAACTGATTTCTACTTTTTCAAGTAGAGGTAGTTGTATTAGTTTTCTTTCCCAATTCATGAAAATATAAATTGGGGGAAATGAACAATCGCCCCCCCCCCAACAATCACCCCCCTCGTGGTACTATTACCCCCCACCTAACTAAAATCCCAGAAAAGTCGCGCGAAGGTGGGGGGGTAATTGATAAATGGATGGGGGTACATTGTACATCTTCGACAATGAACAATCACCTCCCACACACCCACACTACAAATGGGGGGTGATAGTACATACCCGGAACTGATGAACAGTCGCCTCCCCCCCCCCCCCCCCCAAAAGTGGGGGCGATTGTAGTACGGGCCCAAATTTTCAACCCATTTTCGACCAGGGTGGGGGCAAATGTAAACTATGTTGTAGGAATAAGAATGGAATAAAAATATTTATTGAATCGTGATTCCATTATAGTTCTAGAATTATGATTTAGTTCTACATACACACAAGTAGTGAGTTTATTATACTCAAGTCATGAACAGTTTCAATATTATTGATGGGTATTCTTGGGTTCAGCAGTAGTAGTACTTGGTCATCAAACAATGGAAAAGCATTTGACATGCATTCGAACTGTTGCTCTATTTTGAAGTCTCACTATTTTTCCAAGTATGATGTGAATCCTTTCCTGGACATAATTGCTCCATCTTCGAGAGAACAAAGGTCTATCACATGATTCGTACATAGAGTTTTTCCACAAATGAACTGAAACCAAGTATTGCGAGAAGCAAATTGCAAACCCGCTCGATTGCAAAGTACGCGCTGCCTACCGCTACGCGCACCCCGTATTTCGCGCTACTGCCGGTTTTCGCGGGCAAACTCTCCAAAACATGAATAGGTTATAATTGTGAATTTCTCGCTGCATTCAGCTTTTTGAGTGAGTGACTTTTAATAATTCTTATTTCCTACACTACCATTGCCATACAACGCTCATATCATAAGTGCAATACAATTTGCAGTGAATTTACTAATGTGCTGTGTCTGCTGTCATGATGAGCAACATTTTTGTGATTTTCGTTCTCTCTAGAAATTATGTCATATTCGTACTCCAAAGTTGTCAAGGAAACAATAAACGAGCAAAAACACTGCTAGTACCAAATAACCTCGATTCTCAGCAAAACGCAACATCGATGCGGAATTTTCATGATCAACTTTATACACAGGATTCGCGGCCTGCACATTTGTCACGATGTCCTGTTGCATCTGTCAAGAAGAATTTGGTGGGTTCATTCGTTGTGAAAATACGGTTTCCCAATGTTATATTCGGCTATTCATGACCAAATTGAAAATTTAGCGTCGTTTTTCTTTTCAATTTAATAGAAACTCATGTAACGAGTTTTTAGTGCGTGTTATGGATTCCAGACCTGCGTCGTATTTTCTTAGAAAATGGTTTGCTACAAAAACTAAATCTCCATGAATGTTTTTCTCGAGTTATTATTCCCGTGAAATGAGTACGTATTGCTGGCAATTCAGCCAAGTTCTCAACAGCCCGGTCACTCGATAACTGTTTTTATATTTGAAATTTCGTTGTCTCACAACATGTTTTAAAAGAGAAGTATACCATGGAAAAAGTTCCGTTCATCTAAATGTTCACATTCATCCTGCTCGGAGTAAAATGTGAGTTACAGCGTGTCCTCATGTTTTCTTTCAGATCATTCTTTTCATGTGCCCGTGATAGGTTTGTGCGGTCACTCTCTCTGTGAGAATTGCTGTTCTTCTGATGCCATCGGGCCTCGTCACCTGAAAGAATGCCCGCTCTGCAAAACAACCGACGCTTTTCAGAATCCAAGAAGAAATTATCAGATGCTAGGTTATTCACACTTCGTGACGTATTAGTATGAAATACCGCGCCTTTACCACAACATTTATTAACATATGAGTACTGGATCAAAGTTATTTTGTCATTTTTCGTCCAAACTAACCACGAGACAGAGTTGTGCGACCATCTCTTCATCCAGTCGGTTTTTCGTTCAATTTTTTAGTAACCGGGAATGAAAATTTGCGATTGTTGAATGGGTAACTGATTTTTGATTTAGGTTGTCAACCGGTAACATACTAAGGTAGCCTGTCAAAAGAAAGCCGAAAATCGGTCAGTTCTCAGATAAAGAATTTACTTAGTTGTGCACCTGGCTTTCAAATATCTTTGATATGAAAGTTGGTCTGAAATCCTTATAATTTATTCTCTGTATATCCGTCAATAGTCATTTTCAGAAATGTTGAGACAACTGGAGCTCACTTCAGAGAAGAACAAGAAAGTCCAACAGTTGATTGACGATCACCAGTTGAATGAAAAAGTTCGTTCTTGGAGTTAACTTATCTGATTACTGTGACTTTTTTGCTGTATCAAGTTTTTTTTAAATGGGCACGTTTGGTGACGGAATTTGCTGAGAAAATACCAGATTCAAAAACTCGAGTCCCCTCAAGTCGTTTTTATAGCTTCCGGTCCTCCTAGTCGGTCTGAGACTTACGGGCTTTCAACTCATGTTTCCCATGCTGTTCACATAAATGAGTATTTTAGCGTTTTCTGAAGTGTCACGAGTGTGAAGGAATTGTGGAAGAGTCGAAGAGCAGAGTCTGTGAGCCTTGTTGTACGGAATCTGGAACCATAAAAATGGATGGCGACGGAACTGCAACTATTCTCAGTGCAGAGAGAGTAGGTTACTTGATAACCTGATTTTATAGGTCTATCCCAATCGAACTTTCTCATCATGAGCTTGAGCCAGTTGTCATTTGTTACCGGCAGCGGCGTGCCAAAGGTTTCCGATGACAGTTTTGCAAAAAAAACAGGTTTTTCGAATGGCTTCTTGTGTGCAGAGACTCTTACAGAAATTTTGACTTGTTGAAAGGCGTGTAAGTCCCATTAGCACGAGACATGTGAGAACTGAAATTAATTTGGTTAGTGAAATACACGAGTGAAGCGAATAGTCACAACCCGTACCTGACTGGTTGTGTTCGTGCTCAGTGGGGCAGCATTCCCCCTGTTAACCAAATATTTACCTCTTCACGAAACTTTTCAATTTTTTGAAAGATTCTATGGATTGCTATCCTACAACATTAATGGTTCGCAGATGATTCATCAGATGTTTGCGAGATTCTCATGAGAAAAACCACATGTGCTTCTGATGAAAATTCAGGATTACTCAGTCAGAGTTGGTGTTACAGATGAACGCATCTATTTTGTGTGCGGATTGTTTCCTGGAAGGTCCCCACAAAGGACATACAAATATTCGTGTTTTCACAATCAAGGTTAGTTCGAAATCCGTTGGGTTGAAGCTATAGTAAGCTATGGTATGGTTACCCAGCCTTCAGCTGGCTTTCTTGAAAAATGTTTTGTTTGGGACCAGAAACTCTATGACTCTTTGTTTCTGTTTTTTTATCTCTCTCGGTCTGGATATTTCAAATGTTTTTAAAATTTATAATTGTTCACTTTATTTCGCTTAGTTACTCCACGAGGCGAGTAGGTCATTGGAAACCCTTCAAATAGATGTCGATCGAAAAACTGCAACCTCATTCGAACAGAACATCTCCGAAATGTCTCTGCCTGAAGAGGATTTCGTTCAGGTGCGCTACGTCGAATAACGTTTTGGACATCGAAATACTGCACATAACTTATCTTTTTACATCAGGAATAACTTAATTTTTCTATAGTTCAAGCACAAATGAGTACCATACTCTATATTGATTCAGAAGGAGAACTCAGTAACGATGCTTTGCAACGATGCAGTGAACGTTTTTCAGCCTCTGCAAGTACTGAAAGAGAAGGCACAGTCTGATGCCATCAGAGAAAAACTAGAGGGAATAATCAAGAAGCATCGAAACGAATTGGACATAATCCGGTGCTACGCCACTACTCAGCATCGAATCGCCCATTCCAAAATGAACAGCCTTCAACTGGAGGTAATTGGTTTTGTTGTGATAAAAACGAATTTCCCCGCAAAGGGAGAAAAATACAGGATTATTGAAAATGATCGGATCATAAGGCTGTCTTGAGAAGTTTTGTGCAATACAAGATACAGATACACGATACATTTTCGAATCAATTGTATCGTTACATTTTGTATCTCTATCTCGGTGCCAACGTATCAAAAAAGTATGAACGTCCTAGGAGCCTAGGACACATTTTTTTCCGATTTTGCTGGCTTCAAATTCAAAAATAACTTTCCACAATTTTGATCTTTCGATTTCATAGATAGTTATAGATGTCCTTCGAAATAACATCTGTCTTATTTGCACGTGACGCGCGCGGCGACAAAATACCAAAAATTTATCTTTATGCACGAGATTCGCGTGCTGCCCGCGCGCACCTTTTCCAAGTCCGTACCAAGCTCACATCTGAGTTCAGAAAGATCGATTACCTACAGTTCCCAAGTTTCATTGAATTCTACAGGTTTTTATATTATTGCCGCGGCGCGTGCACGCGTCGCGTACGTGATATAAAACTGATACCCACATTCGTAATCAGAATGATCGACTCTCACAGCTCTCAAATTTAACTTAAATTTGCGTACTTTCCTATTTCAACGCGTGTATGTTGTATTGCAAAACAAAGTCGGAAGACAGCCTAACGAAAACATTGATTTCAGTGTCTCACAACTAGAATGGATGAAATGATACACGTCATGGAGACAGCTACTAAATCCAAAACTACATCTGGTTAGTTTAAAGTTTGGAGGAAGTTTGAGAAAGTGAGAGAATGAATCGAAAGGACGAGAGGATACAGAAATCCGAGAGAAAGGACATTGAAAAAGGAGGTTGGAAGAGAAAGTCAGACAAAGAGAGTAAAGATCATCTTCCCTGCTGAGAGTTTCGGATTGTTTCCGTATCGTATTTTCTGCGTTTCGATAGGTCAACATATTCGATTAGATGAACAAATTTTTTTTTCAGATTCTTCTTCTTCCGTCCAACTCGAAGACTTTTTCCCGCATGTGGATCTTGATAACGTCAATTCATATTTCAAGTCGCAACAATATCACATCCAGATACACGAATGAAACAATAATTGTAGTTCTCATTTAGAAGATATTCTCCCGATTCTACAGCAAAGCCTCTTCGAATGAAAAACATGATGTTGTATCAATAAATCTTGTATAAACTACTGATTCCTATTGGGCAATTAGGGATTTTCCAAATAATCGGTGTAGTTTGATAAACACAGTAAAATGGGATTATTTACACCGTGTTTGTAAAAATTTGTGAAAGAGCGAACGCAACTGACCTTCAATTTGATATCTACCCTTCGATACACGGTCTCACACTTTAAATTTTGAATTTTTCCATCTTCCAATTGTGTTGTTTGGTATGGTAGAAGATTCTCCTCATCTACATATGTTTTTCATTTTCACCCATCGTATGAATGAACTGAACTTTCCTTGTGTTTGTGTACTGACTGCTCAAAAAAGGACGAATATCTTTCCAAAACATAAAGTAACTCCTATTTGACCATTTTGAAAGAGCTTACCATTGATGAGTGTTAACCTGAACATTGTAGGAGTGACCTTGAAGTTGTCAGATAACCAAAGAAACTCAGGCTAGCCTGAATACTGAATTTCCGACCAATTTTCTTCCAAAAAGTAAATTAAATATCAGTTCATCTTCATACTTAGATACAAATGTATATGACTGGTCGTGGATTCTATATCTTCTCAGAGGATCAAAATAACATGTGAGTGTGTCACACCCTGGATGATAGGGGGTTTCACCTTATCAACTGAACAATTGATTGGTTTCCCAAACACCCGTTTTTCCCCATTCATACAGGTTCCCCTTTACTCAAGTACTTTTTGGCGGTTTTGTAGTTTGATCCAATTTATTTTTCGATTCAAAAAACTATGACGTGTAATGAGATCAAACTCCATCAAGACTCAGCCATTCTCCGTAAACAAGAAATCATCAGTTTTTAGGTTCACCTCTTATCGAAATACTAGAAATGAACCCACAGTGTGGTGTTTTTCATGAAGAGTTTGGTAAGTCGAAAAATTGTTTTATAACAATGAAAATGAAACCTTATATTCTACGAAAGTGATCTGATCGAGAATTGAACACACGCGTACTTTCAGTAAGTTCGCGTTTTTCGAGCTATTTTTCAAAAACAGAGGTTATAAACAGTCCTTGTCAGTCATTCGTAAATCTCTACAGTAATCGATTGAATGTTCGAGTTTTTTTCTAACGATGAATCTCACACTCAACGCGTTTCTTTCCGGTTCAGGAAAAGCAGATCATTCTCCACTCGTCGGCATTTGTGGGCATTCGGTGTGTAAAACATGTGCACAGACCCTTCGCGGACAAATGAATCAAGTAATTTCAAATAGTTCCATCTCAGACATTTTTTAAACAATGTACTTGAACTATGATTACTGGTAATAATCTACGCGCAATAAATATTATCATTATAAAACTACAGCTCGTACTTCATCTCCTAATGAGAGCTTTCCATTATGGGGGCGTAGAAATCCATCTGATCTCATGAGAAGTTCAGAAATACATAGCAGAAATACATAGGATCATATCAGTAGCTTAGGAGATGTTGCTAATGAGATGTTGCTCATGGGGTCTGTCATGAGGTTTTTGAGGTATTGCTACCGCGCCAGTTGTTGCAGGCATGCCCTATCTGTCAACATGCACGTGCATTCCACAATGCGAGCAGAAATTACCAAATGATCGGTCAGTTTCCTAGTTTGGCTCTGAAAACAACTGCTTAAATATTTCGAATAGTACAGTTGAATCAAAATATTTTTGAAAAAGCTGAATTGGTAGAGTTTGCATCGGAAACCAGCCCTTGCGATGTCAGAATGTGTACTGTACTAGGTGTAGTAAAGAGATGTGGACTATTTGGGGTTTGGGTTGAATTGGTCCCTGCTAATACAATATATTAAATTAATGTTGAGATGAAGTAAAATAGAAACGGTGTCTTTAAGATGTGCTAGACGCTATGGCCACTCTGGAATTGGAGAAACAATCGTTTGAAACAGAAAACACGAATATTCAAAAAGTTTTCGATGAACACGGATTCAATAAAAAGGTATTTTTTGAGATGGGGGGTAGTTCTACAATCCCATAACAAAATGTGTAGTGAATGAAACTATCCCAAAGACGTAGAGCACTAAAACTGCTTCGAATACGTTCGAATAATGCGTTTGCCTATTTTTCAGAACGCCTTATCCACCTCATTTTAGTAACACAAGGATAGACTGAGTAAACTGAGTGGAAAAGGTTCTTGAGTGAAATAACTTATTAATACTGTTCTGAAAACCAAAATTGGTTTTTATCTTATCTTAATCTTCTCAAAATGCGAAAAAATCAATACAATGAAACCAATCTCAGATATTTGTAACTTGTCCTGTGTGCTCCGAGAGAGTGGGGGAAAACAAACTACGAATTTGTCTGGATTGCAACAAGAAAAATGAGACCATCCAAGTTGATCCTGACAACATTGTGACAGTGAATGACTTCGAAAAGGTTCGTTGGGAATTTTTCATTTGAATCAATGAACAAAATGCTTCCAATGACCTGTGTTTAGCGAAACTTACAACAAAAAATCATAACCATACGATGAGAATTATACGTCACGTCTTTCCAAACAGCTAATTCTCATAAATTTATATTATTGATAGGATTCTGAAGTTGTAAGTTTCATGTTTCGAAAACAGTGAGTAATTTTGTGCTTTCTTCTTACAGTTCGAATCTGAGGCCATGTGTCCATCTTGTTTTTTGGACAGCGACCACAAGCCCCACGAAAACGCTCTGTTTCTACCGATCAAGGTATTTTGGCCAATTTTCCACGAACAAAATCGAACCAGTTGCCAGTTGGTTCGATGATAAACCGAACTAATTGAGTACCCAAATAGAGACGAGAGCAAACCAAACCCTAATAACAGTGTCTTACTTGACCAATTCTAACATCAATTACATCAATTGGCGCAGATTCACCTTGTCAGCTCAAACTTGGTCCGGTTCTGGAATTTCGGTCGGTGCCGCAACAAAAAAGACATCATACCGTATCTTACTTCTTGCGCATTCAAATACATTCAGCCCTGCTGACTTGCAGATTCGTAACAGTGCGAAGAAAGAGTTCGGAACTTTGCGAGACACTGTCAAGTTGAAATACATGCCGAGATTCACGTCTGATCTAAATCGAATAATGGCTGAAGGATCCCGTCTCCAGGAGGTATAGTTCATTTCAGACAATCCCCTGCCAATTAGCAAGCCCTTTTGTAGCACTCAGACGAGAGACTGTGCTGGTCAGAGAGACGCAGACGTCTGCGGCCTCATCAACCTGCATGCTCTCTCGTTTTTGCAGCTGGCCGATCGCTGGCGGCGTAGCAAACCCTCAAAAATATCATGAGATACCTCATGAGCTATTCGAATGAGCTTCTCATGAGATTTAATTGATTGCTATGCTACAACATTGAGAGTTCACTAATAGCTCATGAGGTATCTCATGAGAAACTCATAGGAACTTCTCGTGAGGTTGGAGGGATTGCTACGCCGCCAGAAAAATAGCGCTAACCGTTTCAAATCCTCAGCACGTTCGGCCTAGCTACAAAAGTGAGAGAGTGTGGAGGTGAATGAGGCCGCAGACATCTGCGTCTCTCTGACCTGCACACTCTTGTAGAGGCCGCTACAAAAGTGGCTGGCCAATTGGCTGGGAATTGTCTGAGATTTCCACTGAGACTTATTGGCATGGTGCCCCAAGTGACTACTCAGAACGATTGGCGCCATTTTTGTGCGATTCCAAACCAAAAAAGCAAGAGAGCTTGGAGGTCAGTGAGGCTGCAGACATCTGAACACTCTCTCATCGAGACCAACACTAGCGTGGCTTGCTACTTGGCAGGAAATTGCCTATTTTCCAGCGAAAAACATGAAAAACGAGAGTTGTAACAGCTGCTTGTTAAAATCTTGTAGTAAAGCTGAAAAACCTCTAACCGAACCTCACAGTCTTTTGAAGAACTCCAGCATGTTGAAAAAACAAAGAATGCATTGGCTTGCCGCTAACTTCTTAGTGGAATTGGCGAAAACTATATAGTCCATTTCAATCCCACTAAGACAAACGTCGTTGCAACTTCGTGTGTAAATACAGAGCAAGTGCAAGTTATTTTCACTGGTGTCTTCAGTTAATTGGTTGTGAACTGTTGTGCGCTGGAAACTTTGTGCCATATAGACTATATATAGTCTATATCGGTATTGACACTCAGTCTGACTCAGTATTTCCGAATATATCGTATTTTTGTTAGAGAAATCACGATGGTGGAGTTAAGTTATTGCGGGATATTTCTGAATACAGCCTGTGGATTAGTTGTTTTCAGCCACTGAAGGTACTGCAGTCGGATGCCGAGTCGGCTAGCAATAGCAGTGAACTTCACCGAATTGTCACAAAAGGCAGAGAAATGGAGACAAAACTTGATCGAATCATGCTAGAATGTCACAAAGGCATGAAAAAGTGTGCGGAACAGATTGTGGTAAGGTATATATGTCCATCGCACAGTCATGGGAAACCTGTAAACACAGCAGAACTCAGAAACGTGCAACAACAAAGTGCACAATTCCTCATTAGAATGCCAACTTTGCGTGAATGTTCAATTCACTTCTACTATAGTTGTAGTCGTTTTTACGCGCTCGGGCGATAGGGCACTGTCGCATTTCTATTGAAAGTGAATCATTTGTAGCCGAATGGTGCTTTTCGCGCCCATGGCGTTGTTCAATGAAAGATTGCCATAAAATGTTAAAGACCGCCCGAAAAGCTAATCCACAAAGTTTACATTCTACATTACACAGTTCTACGTTAATTGTACATACTTCATAGCTTTTAACTATATTTAAAAGTTATTGAAAGAAGGGCGATTATGTGGACCAATCCCAACGCCTCATTGCAGTTTGAAGTACTATATAACTATATTTGAAACTGATTCAAAGGAAGTTGCTTCTTCTGTGGATGGAGTAACGGAAAGAAGTTGTTTGGAAGAGGTTGATTCGCTTTCCTCTCCACCGCACAACTGTGAGTATAGGGGATGAAAACATATACGTTGTTGTTTGATCTACACGCAGCTTGTTGCACTGCATAATTTTCAATTCAATGAAATTTGGCGGGATCAACCTACAAACACGTGGGGGTTCCGCTGAATCAAAAGCAAAACCATTACGCTTATAGAATCTGTTGTCTGTTTGGACGATTTTTAGTCCAGGAAAAGTGAATTTCCGAATTCATATCTAACATTAAAGAAGGACGGTTATGTGGTCCAATCGCAACGCTTCAGTCCTTTAAACTGCAATACATTTTTCAATTGCAGTTCAAAGGACCGTTGTCACGGGATTGGTCCTCATAAAACGGCGTTCTCAAGAGCAGCTTTAATAAATAAGTTACTCGCGTCCTCGTTTTCCGACGCTCCGCAAATGATTCGCGTGAAAATAAGCGCGATACGCAGCGAATTAGTGTTGGCACCGTTCCAAATTGCAGTGGGATACAGTGTCCCGCCACGAAAACTTTGTGGACGGAGCTCAATACAAGTTTAATCGCAAAAATTACTGTAGGCGAGAACGCCGTGATAATCGTTCTACTTTATTACTCTATTCAGCTTATTCCCGGAAGAATTGCTTTAACTTGTTTTAATCGAATTGCCTTTCGGTTGCAGGTCAACCCAGATGTTGGGGTTTCTTCATAGTTTTTCAGGCAGCGAGAAATACATCGAGCAACGTATAGTGGTCGCTTGTGTGTACTGATAATTATCGCACACAATCAATGATCAAATCTCGATACAAAGAAGTGTGGCGAGACCCTTATAGTCGTCGCCAACCGAAAGGCGGCAGGGTACTGTATATCTCACTTTTCGCTGTGTACGCACACATGTATGTATGCGATTCCAAAGCCTGTCGATTATGTGCTGTGATAGCGCGGTGTTTATCGTCCTGCTACAAAACTTCTACTCGCAGTTTCCGGCGAGACCGAAATGAGACCGAAATTTATGTATTTGGCACGTACTATAACCCAGGTGTTTCGGGTTTTCTACATAACTTTTAGGCGACAGACGCCTAACCTATTGATTTTAGACAAAGTAAGTCGGTTTGGACGGAAGGTGAAGCATGGACGGGTGACCCTAGAGAGACAGCCAAGAGGGAATCGTCCAAACGGGGGTACGGACATGCCACGGCTGTATGGGGCAACCGGAATATGTCAATCAAAACTGAAAGTAATCAAAGTGAAAGTCATTCAGTACAGACACCATTGAAAAGTAGGAAATATAGTTTCCAATATTATCGTATCTTTGAAATTCTGAAAAAAAGTGAGGTAATGATTTGAATGATTTTCATTTTAATGACTTCCATTTTCGAATGACTTATTCCTGTATCCGATAAATGTTGCCTCGTACCGCTTTAATTTTAGTTCAATTCCGTTGATTTTAGGTCAAAAATAGCAAATTGCCTTTAGATTCTGGAGCAACTAACACTCTCTACAACCAATATCATGACATGATTATGTTCTGTTGTCAGCTGTTGACAGCGACCGTATTCGAAGTTTGAGAATCGAACTACAGTTTTCGCTGTCTGACCCGCAGTTTTTCTCTGACCTGTATCTTGTACGCTCTTTCGTCTCGACCGCCCCAAAGGTTGTCGGAAATTGTCTGAACCAAAATGTTTCATGACTATATCTAACCGGGTTCGACGAAAAACAAACCGTTTTGATAACCCATTTTTCAAGTGCCCGGTAGGTACCCTTGAACAAAAAAATATTTCAGGCGTGTTTACTCACTTGTTACACACTAAGGTGACCTGTAAAGAGGGTTACCAAAAACAGGTTAGATTACTGAAAAAATTCGGAAAAAAAGGATAATTCATCCTGTTTCAGTATTGGATGCGTTCTTCGTTGATAATTCGCTGGCGGATCGTACTGTTTCAATCGACATCTGGAACAGCGACCCCGACCTCCCCTGTGAATTCGAGATTGGCGATCTTCCCGCGTACTGCCGCGTCACGCCGCACGCGGGCGAAATTCCGCCCGCAGGCCGCGCGCAGCTTCGAATTGTGCACGAGGCGGACTGCCCAAGCGACACCTTCTCATTGAGAATCCAATATCATGTCGGTACCGACCCGGCAAAGTCTTCGACTTGGGAAATTTTTGATCTACGCTATTCTTTCACCCCGGAAAGTGAAAAAACGGTTAATAAATAGTATTTTCTCTCTAAATACTCCTTCTCCAATATTTGTCCCAACCTGGCCAATGAATACTCCTTTTCGTTTGCTCCCAATACATTTTCTCTCTCTATTAGTATTCGTGTAAAGTTGACAATATTGAATAAAGTTGGGAACCAGTTTCTGTAACACCTTGTGTATGGAAATGTATCTTACTTTAGAAAGTATCTACGCTTCTTATAAAACTCACTTGTAAAATTTTCAAGTCAACAAATTTCATTTTGCGGTTGTTTGGAAGAATTGAATTTCATGCAGGAAACATGAAACATAACCTGA